>ML801819.1:1524-41931 GCA_009831015.1 Picea engelmannii
TATGAAATCGTATATTACAGAATGTAATTATTTGTTTACGTTTATATGTAAAGCTTCCACAAGAGTGTTGTATGTATATGTTTAAGTTGCATGTATTTTGAAGAGAAAATTTGTGTGGCATAGCTCAGTTGAATACTGGGTATGTTACCGTATGTTCCGTAGTAAGAGAATGAAAGTGTTCCCTCGAGTAGCATGGTCCGGTCTGTTGAAGGCTGGGGATGTTACAAACTGGTATCAGAGCATGACAGATTGTTTTGGAGTGGCATTCCTCGGTCTGTGGGTGGCCGGGGGATGTTACAAATTGGTATCAGAGCTTCAGTTTCAACATTGAGCCTAGATGGGACATAAAGGTTCAATTGAAGCTAATATTCACAGAAGATTAATTTCGAAGTGACCAAATTTCAAGTCATGGAGCGTCCATGGAAAATATTTGCGTGCAGGCGCGCGCGATAAATTTTGACACAGCGTGGAAAACGTTGACGTGCAAGTGTGTGCGGTAAATTGTGTCGCCGCATGGAAGGATATTGTGTGTGGATGCACGCACTGAATTTAGCCTTGCACGGTGAGCACGCACATAGTAATGTGCACATGGGGTGCGCGAGTATTGCATAACACAGAGGAGTTTTGTTGGTACACGCATAATATGAGTATAGGTTGTCTTGCGACAGTGTATTCAATGGTGCGCACAAATTATTGTGCACAATGGAACATGTTGAACTTTGGCATGGTACAATGCATAGGGAAAAATGCATGTGGAATATCAGTGCACGATACCAAAACCGTGGGCAATGGACATTGGCACACAATGCAAAAGTAGTGCGCGCAAGTTGTCGGCGTGACGAAGAAGAAATTCATAGTGGATATAGGTGTGCAGAAACACGTTTTACCTTGTGGTGTTACTGTGCGCGATAAATATGGGTGTACAGGATGAATTTTTTGTGTGCGCGAAGTCGTTTGGAAGGCGATGAGTCCGAGTTAATAGGAAAATTTGCATGATATTAAAGGAAAAAGAAACACATAGAATCGGAGCATTATTTGAAATCAATTACGAGTTTTATATTCCTCCGATTCAGACAGATGGAAGTGAAATATAAGCTTACAAGAAAAACATACTATAAAAGAAAACAAGACTCATAACACAACCAGTTAAAATTTTGTAATAAACAGTCCAAAATCTGCTTCTGCATTTATATAATCATATTAATCCCAAAATTACAAAAAAGGAATGATAATAGTTATCCTATTGTGAAAGGGTCATTTAATAACATGACTATCATCTCTGGTGCTCCTTACCACTGCTACCAGCTATTCAAGATTCGTTGAAACATACTTAATTTTAGTTGAAGACTCATTTCAGCTTAGCGATCTCCTCCTTTAAAGAATCTAACCAAACTGGTTGATTCTCTCCAACACTTTCGGCTGCTTCAATTGTGGATTCCTCTTTCTTATGCCACTTACTACTTTCCTTCTTAGCAGCTGGCCTATTGATGATTAAATCCTTCATACTGGGATTCAACCTGATTTCCAACTTCGAGTCTATAGTCGGCTCTGTGTGGAATTTACTAGCTAGAATGTGAGCAAGTACCCTTTCCTCCTTATTCGCAGGAAAGTCTAGCATGTTGCCCAAATAACTAGTCTCACTAGATTTAGCTTTGTCCATGTCTCTCAGTCTATGGATATTGAAGTGCTTTTATAGAGAGTAGAAAGTTGAGCAATTTGGAGATTACTTCGTTTATGGATAAACATATGCCTTCATACTTAAGGATTGGTAGTTATAGAATTCCAATTATGAAGCGCATACAGACTACGTACAAGAGTGTTGGGTTGCCATGCTCAGATAATCCATTTCAAATGATTAGCTTTTGAGTTCATTACATGGCGACGTTCGGATGGCGCCACATGGCTACAAAGTATCGAATGAGTGAAATGGTTTGATTCGACTAGCCGTCGTTCGTTCCACGAGTGGTGGATTTGACATATGGAAACACGTGATACCGTGTCTTGGTGAAAGTGGTTTCGAAAAAACGCCTTTAGCCCAGATGTATCTCTGAAGGCACCGCGCATCTATGTTTTCAAGACTTGGGTCTTATCTAGAATTGTCATGGTGATAACAACAGGAAATCATGAGAGATAATTCTGATGTATATATTGAACCAAAATGCGTCATATTTTTCATGAATTGTTGAATTGTTAGCCTGGTAAGTTTTGATGGCTGCACATTTTGCAGAATCTACAACAAGTAGATCAGATCAGATCAGTGCAAAGTAAATAGGAATGGAAGAAGCATAGGGGAATTACAATCAACAAGATGAGAGCCGAGGGGTGGATGTCCATTTGGGCATTGAAGGAACAAACTCCAATGGACATGGAGAAGAAAGGAATGAAAACATGAATATGCCAGAGACCATTAAAAATTTACAGAAGGATGTCCAAAGCCATTCAGATGATAATGAAAGGCTTATGAGAGCCAAGGAGCAACATGATGACTTCAACATGAAGTTATTGTAGGGATTGAACAAAATAGAAAAGAAATTGATTAAGGAGAGTGGCTTAAGAAAATCTGGAAGTCACAAGCCTTCAGATGAGGAAAGAAAAGCAAGAAGCATTAGCAAACATCACCATCACTCTCAAAGGCATTCCAATAAGAGAGTAGGCAAACAATCAAGTCCATCCCCTGTCAGAAGGTATAAGAGGTCAGGGGTAGATGAACTACGAGGAGAAATGAACAAAATTAATCCTCCTACATTTGATAGAGAGCACAAAAAGGATGAAGATGCAGAAACATGGTTACTGGGCATGAGAAAGTATTTTCAATTGCATAATTATTCTTCTCATGTAGAAGGTAGAATTGCTATCTATCAACTCAAAGGAAAGGCCTCCATGTGGTGGGATCAACTTGTGCAGGCGCAACCCATTAGAGAGAAAAGTGTTACTTGGACGAAATTCAAGAAGCATTTTGAGAAGAAATACTTGACTAAGAGATACAATGAAAAAAAAATGAAAGAGTTCTTTGAACTCAAGCTTGGAAGTATGACCATAGATATTAGAAGAGACCATAAGGCGAGCTAAATGCCTATTTGATCGGTAGAAAGAAAGGCCATATTTCCAAAAGGCTTGGGAAGAAAAAAATAAATTGAAGATGGATCAGAGGAAGAAGGGAGCTAAGCCACCATTCTTCAGAAATAATCCACAGGGACAACAAATTCCTAAGGAACCCAGAACGATTGACACAGGGAGTCAAAGCCCAAGGCAACCACCTAGTCAATGTTGGGGTTGCAAAGGATATCATAGGTTCAGAGATTGTCCTCACAGAGGTGAAAAAGGTAGGGTTGTTCACAATGTACAACAAGTTGAAACAGTGGAAGACATGGGCAGATATGTGCCAAGGATTTATGCAGCCTTGGACATCAAGCAAGCAGAGTATCAATCCCACATGATTGAAGTGGAAGATATGATCAACAACCAAACCATTACTATTTTAATTGATTGAGGAGCTAGCCATAGTTATATAGACCCTAATATGGTGGAAAGTTTGCAATTGCCAAGAAGTAGGCATGGGAAATCCTGGTTGGTGCAGTTGGCTACAAGAGGTAGAAGAAAAGTTAATGAGATGGTTAAGTCATGCCTCATAGACATGAATGGACTGAACATCAAGGCAGATTTGAACATCTTGCCTTTAGGTTCCTATGATTGTCTAATTGGGATGGATTGGTTGGACCAACATCATAATCTCCTAGACTTCCATAACAAAGAATTTAATTGTCTGAATGAGGAAGGGAAACTAAGGAAAGTGCAGGGAATTCCCAGGGCAGTAACCATTAGAGAAATTTCATCATTGCAGCTGAAGAAATGTTACAGAAAAGGGTGTCAAATAATTGCAAGTCATTTGGCGGAGACACCTAAAGATAAGGTGCCAAATTTGGAGGATTATGTAGTCCCGGAAGATTTTGAAGATGTGTTCAAGGAGATACCAGGACTACCCCTAAGGAGAGAGATTGATTTCTCTATAAATCTAATTCCTGGAGCAGCTCCAGTGTCAAAGATTCCTTATAGAATGAGTACACCAAAGTTGAAGGAGATGCAAATGCAGCTTGAATAACTTATGAAGAAGGGGTATATATGCCCAACTGTGTCACCTTGGGGTGCCCCAATGTTGTTTGTGAAAAAGAAAGATGGAACATTAATATTGTTCATTGACTTCATACAGTTGAATAAAGTGACTGTTAAGAACAAGTATCCTCTACCAAGGATTGATGATCTCTTTGATCAATTGAGGGATGCAAAGATATTTTCAAAGATAGATCTTAGATCAGGATACCATCAGGTAAGGATTAAAGAAGAAGATATCAACAAGACTGCCTTTAGGACAAGGTATGGCCATTATGAGTTCACAGTGGTGCCATTTGAGTTGTCAAATGCACCAGCTATTTTCATGTGCTTCATGAATGGTGTTTTCCGAGAATATTTGGACAAGTTTGTCATTGTCTTTTTGGATGACATTCCTATATATTTTAAGTCAGAGGAAGAGCATGAACATCATTTGAGGATGGTGTTCCAAGTATTAATGGAGCATCATTTGTATGACAAATTGAGCAAGTGCTCATTTTATTAGAAACAAATTCATTATTTGGGGCATATCATTTCAAAGGATGGGATAGCAGTGGATCCTGAGAAGATAGAGGCCATTAGAGAATGGTCAGTGCCAAAGAATGTGACATAGGTGATATCATTCATGGGTCTTGTCGGCTACTACATAAGATTTGTTGAAGGATTCTCAAAGATTGCACACCCAATCACTTCCTTGCGAAGAAAGGGGGTGAAATTTTAGTGGACACTGGATTGCGAAAAGAGTTTCTAAAACCTGAAACAATTATTGACAAGTGATCCAATATTAAGGATTGCATATCCAAATGAAGACTTCATTGTATGCACAGATGCATGTAATGAAGGACTTGGTGGAGTCCTCAGTCAAAAGGGAGTTTTTATATGTTATGAATCAAGGAAGTTGAAGGAGCATGAAAGAAACTATGCCAATCATGATTTGGAGTTGGTAGCCATAGTGCATGCCTTGAATAAATGGAGACACTACCTCATGGGAAAGAGGTTTGAGCTAAGAACAAACCACAATGGTCTGAAATATTTATTTGATCAGCCAAATCTAAATGCTAGGAAAAACAGATGGTTAGAATTTATAAGCGAATATGACTTTGATATAAATCATATCTAATGTCCACGTGGCCCCTTCACCACCCGCAGGTCAGAAGGTCCACGCGCCCACACAGGATCTTCTTTCCTTCACGGCCTGAAGAACTCAAAGGTTCTTCTAATTCCCTATCAGGAATTCTACACCCAAAGTTCTCTTCGTGCGACCCCCTTCTTTAACTTATCGGAGGATCGGAACTTCGCAGCCTCGCGAGTTCACTGTCGATCACAGGGCTCTCGAATTCCTGAGACCCGATATATCAGCCAACGCTGACTTTCTCCCTCCGCTATCAGGACTTCAGCTCTATCGCATCTTCGGAACTCGCGACCCCAAACATTCAGTTTTCCAACCCCCGATACACGAAATGTCGAAATGCTGAAACTCGTGATCTCGCCACTCGCGACTTCGCAACTCGTGAGGTCGAACAATTTCCACATCGACTCCCGATTCCCGAGACGCTGAAACTTACAATCTCACTCCCTCACGACTTCACTACTCACGGGGTCAATTAACTTCTATGTCAGCTCTCGATGTATGAGATGCCGAAATTCACGATCTCGTCCCCTCGTGACTCCACTTCTTGCGAGGTTGAATAACTTCTACACCGACTCCCAATATACGATATCACGAGTTGATCGGACAGTCCTCGTGACTCGGATCGATGGCTCCTGCCCTTCTGAGCTTTGAACCTCTTCCACACCTGCACTGTAGCCTCCTTGCACCTCCGTAAGATCCAACGGCCCACAGAACCTCGCGAAATCTCCTCAGAGAAATTCGTCCATCGGTTTCTTCTTTATACAATCCACGAACAAGAAGTGTCTCTCCACGAGACTTGTTCTCCAACCTGCGTCTCTTCCTTGTAAGCCTTCCAGGCACAACTTGTTTATATTCTCCTTCGACGAACTCGAAGGCCTATCCTTCCCAAGCTTTCACGACTTCAAATCTCTCAGAAATAAACTCTTGCACGCACTCCTTGCGGCAAATATTCAACCATGACTAAGTGTTGAAGCCTTCGATCCTGCGCACTCCTGCAACAGTAATCTTTCAATCCCTTTTGCTCAGAATCGCAACTCTAAGACTTAGCCTGGCCTGCACACTTCTTGCACGGCACTGTGCCCCTGCACTCCTGAGATGAATGAGAACAAAAGCTAACTCTACTTGAACCCTTCTGTCAATGCACTCCTTGCGGACAATTCAACTACACTCCTTGCAGGAATCTCTTGGCTCAATTAGAGAAACAATTGAAACTCATTCACGTTCCCTCTCAGACTTCTATTCATCCATGAAATCACATAAACAACATATAAAAGCAAATGTATGATAGAAAGCAAACATTCATGAGCATAACATCCTAAATACACAGAGAATAACAAAGACCATGAAATTGAATCAAAGCTTTTCCTATTAATTCAATGTCTGTACATGGGTGTTCTTCATACAATTCTCTGCATTCTCTTATCTCCTGAATGCTCTTAGCTAATGTTACAATGATACAATGAGGGTGTCTATATCCGTTTTCCCTCTTTGAATCTAAAGCTATCAAATATAGAATTAAATTCCTATCTAACTTTACATTAACTATCTTAAATGCCTCATCTACCTAAGGACGTGAGCTATCCGCTCAAGGTCCATTACAATATATAAGTGCGCCTTCATAAATGGCTTCATTAAAGACTTGCGCAACAATCCCAAAGTGTTTTCAAAATTAGGTCTGGCTTGTCCAGCTGTTCTCCGCTTTCCCTGCTGGCTCGCTTGACGTGGGCGATGCTCCTACATCATACTCCATCGCTTGAAAAAATTCATGGGCTCCTGTCCATGAGCTCCTGCACGGTCTGTCCATGCTTCTGTATTTCTTCTTCGCTCTCCTAGCTGGCATATTCCACTGGGTGGCCCTTCCATTTGACCAGATACTCATAGTATTCCTTCCTTCGGGTCTTCTTACCCACTCTCTTGTGCAGTATGCACTCCATCTGTGGCTTCTCTGCAACTGGAAATTGTTTTATCCACTGGATTACTGGCTCTTCAGTTCTAGTCTCTACTTCTCCAACCCTGTATGGGTATAAATATATGATATTGAATATCGAATATATCCCGATGCCATCCGGCAACTCAATCTCATAAGCATTTTCTCCAAATTTTCTCAAGACCCTGCATGGTCCGATTTTCTTCATTTTGAGTTTATTGTATGTTCCCCTCGGGAACCTTTCCTTCCTTAAGTGTGCCAGAACTAGATCACCAACTTCAAACTGAAGTTCTCTCCGATGCTGATCTGCTCTACGCTTGTACTCCTGATTTGATTTCAGCAGTTGCTGCTTCACCCTGCTGTGAAGTTCTTCCATCGCCTCAGCGAATTCTTTTGCACTAGCACTGCTAGTAGCAGTCTGTTCTGAATACCTTAGTTCAGAAACCCCTCTCGGTTGCATCCCATATACAACCTGAAATGGACTCTTGCCTGTGCTTCGATTCACTGAATTGTTATATGCAAACTCTGCCTGTGGCAATATGTTATCCCAGCTGCTATGGTGCTCTGTCACCAAGCTTCTCAGCAAGTCTCCCAGACTTCTGTTGACCACCTCTGTCTGTCCATCCATATGAGTATGATAAGAAAAACTAAATGCCAATTTAGTCCCTAGCTTCTTCCATAGCGTCCTCCAAAAATGCCCTATGAATTTTGTATCCCTATCCGAAACTATGCTTTTTGGCAATCCATGAAGTCTAACGATCTCTTTGAAAAACAGATTTGTGATGTGCATCGCATCGCTGGTCTTCTGGCATGGAATGAAATGCGCCATATTTGAAAACCTGTCTACCACCACAAAGATGGAATCAACACCCCTTTGTGTCCTCATCAACCCCAATACGAAATCCATGCTTATCACCTCCCATGGCCTCTCTGGTATGGGCAATGGCTGATAAAAACCTGTATTCTGCTTTCTCCCCTTCGAATGCTGACAAATATGACATCTATCAACAGACATATTGACATCTGCATGCATCCCCGGCCAAAAATATGACTCATTCAACTTCGCAAATGTTTTTTCATGGCCAAAATGTCCTGCCAATCCACCACTGTGTTTTTCCTTCAACAAGTTCTCCCTCATGGAGAAATTTGGAATACACAGTTGATTGCCTCTGAACAACAATCCTTCTTGGATCATATAATCTATCCAAGGGCTCCTATCTCTGAGAACTGGATTCTCAGTTGCTTCATACGCTTCTGCAAAATCTGCATCTCCTGCATACATGTCCCTAAGATTATCAAAACCCAATGTTTTCACTTGAAACTCCTGCAACAACAAACATTTCCTGCTCAAAGCATCAACCACTTTGTTAGCAGTACCCGAAATGTGTTTAATCACAAATGTGAAATTCTGCATATACTCTACCCATTTTGCATGTTTCTGATTCAACTTCTCCTGTTGAGTCACAAACTGTAATGCATGATTATCACTGTACAATACAAATTCTTTTGGGATCAAGTAATGCCTCCACTTTTTCAGCTCCTGTATGATAGCATAAAATTCTTTATCATACATGGAGTATTTCAGTTTCGCCTCATCCAGTTTCTCACTGAAATATGCAACTGGTCTGTCCTCCTGACTCAAGACCGATCCTATGGCATACCCACTTGCATCACATTTCACCTAGAATGTTTTCTGAAAATCCGGCAATACCAACACTGGTTGTTCCGTGATCCTCCTCTTCAACAGATTGAAGCTCTTCTCAACATCTGTTGTCCAGTGAAAATATTTATGCCACTTCTTCACTGTATCCATCATCGTTGCACTAATTCCACTGAAATTCCTAATGAACTTCCGGTAGAAACTAGCCAAACCATGAAAAATTCTCACCTCGAAAATATTTCTCGGTGATGGCCAATTCTTGATTACCTCCACTTTATCCGGGTCCATCCTCAACTCATTATCCGAAATAACAAAACCCAAATAAATGAGCTCTGTCTTCATAAATGAAGATTTCTTCATATTGATCAACAACATCTCCTGCTGTAGCTTCTTCATCACTATGGACAAATGCTTCAAGTGTTCAACCAATGATTTACTGTAAATCAGTATATCATCCAAATACACAATGATGAACTTCCCGATGAACTCCCTCAAGACTTCATTCATCAACCTCATAAAAGTACTCGGTGCATTTGTCAAGCCAAACGACATGACTAGCCACTCATACAACCCTTCGTTTGTCTTGAAGGCTGTCTTCCACTCATCACCCTCTCTCATGCGAATCTGATGATATCCGCTCTTCAAATCAATCTTTGAAAAATAATTTGCCCCACTCAGACAATCCATTAGATCATCCATCCTCGGAAATGGGAACCTGTACCTGATGGTTATCTTATTGATCGCCCTTGAATCGGTACACATTCTCCATCCTCTGTCCTTCTTCGGACTGAGTACTGTCGGAACAACACACAGACTCAAACTTTCCCTGACCAATCCTTTGTCCATCAACTCCTGGACCTGCTTCTTGACCTCTTCATTCTTCTGTGGCGTCAACCTAAAAGCGGCTTTATTTGGTAAACTGGCTCCAGGTATGAGGCCAATGTGATGACTCACACTTCGCATCGGTGGAAACGAATGAGGTAATTCGTCCACTATGATATCAGTGAACTCTTCCAATAGTTCCTGAATTTCATCTGGTAAATCATCCACTCTTGTGCTAGTCAGAACAATCCTCGGCTTTCTGAAAACAAAGAATTGTGGATCTTCCTTCTTCTTTACCTCCGTGAGAAGTTCCTTCCCACTCATAAGAAGTACTGTGTTGCTTACTTCCGGATTCACCTCCTTATCCTTTATCAGAAGCAACATATGGGTTCTCCCATTCTTCTCCAGGGTATATGTGTTCATTCTCCCATCATGAATCACATTTCTGTCATATTTCCATGGCCTACCCAACAATAAATGACATACATCCATGGGAATAACATCACACAGAATCTTATCATTATACCCACCTATTTTGAACTCAACCAAGCATTGTTTAGTAACAGTTACCTGGTGTCCCTTCTATAGCCATGAAACTCTGTATGGGCTTGGATGATCAGTCGTCTCCATCTCCAACTTCTCTACCATCTCGGTTGAAACGAGATTATCCATGCTACCACTGTCAACAATAACCTTGCACACCCTATCCTTGGTCTTGCAAGCTTTTCTAAACAGTCCAGTCCTCTGAACCGAGCTTTCCACCTCCTTCTCGGGTGTCAAAAGAACTTTATGCATCATGAGAAATCTTCCTCCTTCTACGTCTTCAGCCTCAACATCTCGCCTCTGTGCTTCTGTGATGTGAGCTTCTCCAATATCTTTCTTTTTCTCTGGACACTCGTAAGACTTTTTCCCATTCTTCCCACATGTGAAATATGTGATAACTCCTCCTCTTCCTTTACCTCGACCTCTAGTACGAGGAAAAGTATTTCCATCAGCATATCCACCTCTCTGCTCTGTATGCTGTCCTCTCTATTCAACCTATGGTTGTCGTTGTGAGGTTTTTCCTCTCTCAACTCTACCCTGAGGTTTCTTCCATTCCTCCTTGGGTTTATGAGTTCTTTCCTGGGAAACTACCTTGCCTCTGGGCTGACTTCTGCCTCACCCTCGCTGACCTTGCTTACGGCTTAGCTTTTCCTCAGCTTTCAAAGACATCTGATAATCATCCTCAACTGTCCTGATGGTAACCATGCTTAATTCATCCTGAGTGTCGTATCTAAGACCATTCAGATATCTGGCAACTTTCTCATCATCGCTCTCCCAATGACCTGCTCTGATGTTCAGTTGATAGAATTATTCAGTGTATTCTTTCACTGTCATCAGCTTCTGTCTCAGGTTCTGCATTCACCTGAACAGCGTAATTTGGTAATCTCTTGGGATGAACTTTTCCTTCATCTTCGCGATCATCTGATCCCAACTCTTAATTTTCTGCTTGCCTTTGCAGCGTCTGTCAGCTTGTAGTTCGTCCCACCACAATGTTGCATGTCCTTTCAAGCACATAACTACATGCTTGACTTTTTTGTCCTCTTCGACATATTCATAGTTGAAATATGTATCGAGAGCTCTAATCCAATCTAGCAGCTCCTCGGCATCCATATTCCCCTCATAGACTGGAATGTCCATCTTGGCCTTTGCACCCATCCTCGCAATGGCTTTGATCAACCCCTTGATTGATGCATCTTCTGTTGTGACCTCTCCTTCTTCATGTCCAGCTTCCCTCTCGTCTTCGGAATCACTAAGATCCCCTGCACCAACTGTGCATCTCTGAGCTGTCTCCATATTCTCGAGTCTTTCTTGGAGATCTCTCATCTATCTCTCCATTTATGGATTTCCTGCCGTCCTCCCTCTTCTTCATACTTCCCTGTCCTCTGGATCAGGTGACTCCCTTTCTTTTCTCGGCGGCATGGAGAATTTTCTTCTCCTTCTTTGCTACAGAAAGAAAATATATTCCTGCTCTGATACCACTTGATGTCCACGCGGCCCCTTCACCACCCGCAGGTCGGAAGGTCCACGCGCCCACACATGATCTTCTTTCCTTCACGGCCTGAAGAACTCAAAGGTTCTTCTGATTCCCTATCGGGAATTCTACACCCACAGTTCTCTTCGTGCGACCCCCTTCTTTAACTTATCGGAGGATCGAAACTTCGCGGCCTCGCGAGTTCACTGTCGATCACAGGGCTCTCGAATTCCCGAGACCCGATATATCAGCCAACGCTGACTTTCTCCCTCCGCTATTGGGACTTCGGCTCTATCGCGTCTTCGCAACTCGCGACCCCAAACATTCGATTTTCCAACCCCCGATACATGAGATGCCGAAATGACGAAACTTGCGATCTCGCCACTCGCGACTTCACAACTTGTGAGGTTGAACAACTTCCACGTCAACTCCTGATGCCCGAGACACTGAAACTTACGATCTCTCTCCCTCACGACTTCGCTACTCGCGGGGTCAATTAAATTCTATGTCAGCTCCCGATGTACGAGATGCCAAAATTCACGATCTCGTCCCCTCGTGACTTCGCTTCTTGCGAGGTTGAATAACTTCTACGTCGACTCCCGATATACGATATCATGAGTTGATCAGATGGTCCTCGTGACTCGAATCGACGGCTCCTGCCCTTCTGAGCTTCGGACCTCTTCCACACCTGCACTGTAGCCTCCTTGCACCTCCGCAAGATCCAACGGCCCACAGAACCTCGCGAAATCTTCTCGGAGAAATTCGTCCGTCGATTTCTTCTTTATACAATCCACGAACAAGAAGTGTCTCTCCACGAGACTTGTTCGCCAACCTGCGTCTCTTCCTTGTAAGCCTTCCAGGCACGACTTGTCTATATTCTCCTTCGACGAACTTGAAGGCCTATCCTTCTTGAGCTTTCACGACTTCAAATCTCTTAGAAAGAAACTCTTGCACGCACTCCTTGCGTCAAATCTTCAAGAATGACTAAGTGTTGAAGCCTTTGATCCTGCGCACTCCTGCAGCAGTAATCTTTCAGTCCATTTTCTCAAAATCGCAACTCTAAGACTTAGCTTGGCCTGCGCACTTCTTTCACGGCACTGTGCCCCTGCACTTCTGAGATGAATGAGAACAAAAGCTAACTCTACTTGAACCCTTCTGTCAATGCACTCCTTGCGGACAATTCAACTGCACTCCTTGCATGAATCTCTTGGCTCAATTAGAGAAACAATTGAAACTCATTCACGTTCCCTCTTAGACTTCTATTCATCCATGAAATCACATACACAGCATATAAAAGCAAATGTATGACAGAAAGAAAACATTCATGAGCATAACATCCTAAATACACAGAGGATAACACAGACCATGAAATTGAATCAAAGCTTTTCCTATTAATTTAATGTCTGTACATGGGTGTTCTTCATACAGTTCTCTGCATGCTATTCTCTCCTGAATGCTCTTAGCTAATATTACAATGATACAATGAGGGTGTCTATATCCGTTTTCCCTCTTCGACTCTAAAGCTATCAAATCTAGAATTAAATTCCTATCTAACTTTACATTAACTATCTTAAATGCCTCATCTACCTAAGGATGTGAGCTATCCGCTCAAGGTCCATTACAATATATAAGTGCGCCTTCATAAATGGGTTCATTAAAGACTTGCGCAATAATCCCAAAGTGTTTTCAAAATTAGGTCTGTCTTGTCCAACTGTTCTCCTCTTTCCACGTTGGCTCGCTTGACGTGGGCGATGCTCTTGCATCAATATCAAGGGGAAAGAGAATAAAGTGGATGATGCACTTAGTAGGAGGGTGCATGAACTACATGCTACATCCATTAGCATGTATCAAACTGATATTAAAATAAAAATTCTGGAGGTTGCAAATGCAGATCTGCAATATAGAGAATTGGTAGCAATTCTACAGCAGGGTAAGATGCCATAAAAGGTGGATAATTATAATTTCGATATAGATGGAATACTTCTATACAATAACATAATTTTTGTTCCAAATGTGCAGGACTTGAAACATATGATTTTGCATGAAATGTGAGAACCTGGTTAAGAATTTTGAAGGATAGGTGAGAACCTGGTTCCGAGGTCTAGCAGTGGGATCAATACGGTCATACAATGAACTGGAAAATGCTTTTATCAGACAATGGAGAGAAGGGAAAGACCATCTCTACTACCTAACTGAATTTGGGTCTCTGAGAAATAAGAACTCCAAATCAGTTCTCGAATTTACCCAAAGGTTTAATAAATTGTATAATAAAATTCTAGTCGAGGTCAAACCTTCCCAACCCACAGCGAAAGTAACTTTTGCTGAGGCTTTTGACTCTGATTTTTCCCTATTGTTGAGGGAGAAAATATCAATAGACCTCACTACAATGAAATATGATGCTTTAGAAATTGAATCAAACATGATGGCATCAGGAAATCTAAAAACCAAATTCGAAACAGGAAACAAAGTAACCAGAAGGTACAGAGAACAAGGAGGACCCTCAGAAACCAGAAGGTACAGAGAACAAGGAGGACCCTTAGGATCCAGAAGGTCTTCGGAAGACAAAATGGATGACATGGCGAGAATAATTAAAGAATTTTCAAATAATATCTCAAGAATGGAACTAGATCAATCAAAGAGTGATCATTTTCCCAGAAAGGATTTCAGAAGGAATCCTAACCCTCAAACACAACAAAGGCAAATTAAGAATGAGGACCGAAACATCCAAGCTCTTTTTAAAAGTGAAAAATTTATAGGAGGAGAAGAAATGGAAGATCTTGAGGAGTTAGAGGAAGACATAAATAATCTTGGCGATCACTATCATCAACCTTATTTGATGAGACAAGATTGTGAAAAATATTTAAATACAGAACACAGATTTGAGAGTAAAAAGAACAATAGTGTTACATAAGATTTAACCTATCAAGGAATTGCAGATGATATAATGGACGAAATCCACCACAAGTACAATCTAAGTTCTAGAAACAAGAGTTCCACAACTGCCCCAGTGAAAAAGATCTTGCCAAGGGGCAAAACAGATGAAGCAATTTCAAAAACTGTTTAAAAGCAGACTGTTAAAACCAAGACCATTGACAACCGGCCTACCAAAATAAAGTCTGTAGAAACACCCGCCGTCAACACACAGAAAGTGGAGGTTCCTGTAACTGAAACAAAAACCTCACAACAAAGGAAAGCTGAAAAGAAGGGGATAGAAGCCCAAACCATAGAGATCGACAAAACAACACGAAATCTTAATCTAGAAAATGAAATTAATAAAATCAAAATTCCTATACTTCTTTTTGAACTAGCAAAAAATCCAATATACAGAAAACAAATCGCTAAAATGATTAGCTTTTCAGAAAATGAAATCCAGACCGATGTTATAAACTTAGAAGATGACAAGCCTAATATAATTTTTGGCCCACATTTTAAAGCTGCCAGAAAATTAAAAATTAAGAACTTAGAAGTCTACGGTGATGCTGAACTGATCATAAAACAAATCAATCGTCAATACCAGGCTAAACACTCGAGGCTGAGAGCCTATAGGAACTGTGCGTGGGATCTGATCAATAACTTCTTTTCATCAATTAATGTTCATTTCATCCCTAGGACTGAAAATCAACGAGCAAATTCGTTGGCTAAAGAAGCCTTGACATTCACACCTCCAACAGTTTTTAAGCTTAAATATCATATAGAGATGAGACATAGGCCCTCCATAGAGAATAACATACAGCATTGGTAGGTTTTTGATGACGACGAACAACTCATTTTTTTTTTAGAAACGGTAGATGAGTTTGCTGAAACTCATGCTGACCAAGAAAACCAAAATGATCTTGCTTGGATCATGCAAGAAGGTGAAGATCCCCAAGAGTTTCAAAATAAAATTACAGATCATTGCATGTTTGTATTAAAAAATAATCAGATCCCCAAAGGCTTGATTCCTTTGGAGAGGTAGATGGTTAGCAAAAATTCAAGAATTTGACCTAGAAGTTAAACCAAATATGCTCATTAAAGGTCAGGGTTTAGCTAAATTGATGGATGAATCAAATTTGAAAGCACTTGGAATAAACCATTTGCAAGAAAACATAGAAATTTTTGAGATAGATGAACTTGATGTCGCTGTACCCACAACCGAAATTCTCTTCTTCAGATTGGTACCATGACATTGTTTCTTATTTACTGACCCTTTAGTGTCCCATTGAACCAACTCCATCCAAATCTAGGACATTGAAGTTGCACACTGTAAAATATTGTATTATAGATTGTAAATTGTATTGGAAGGACCCCCTGGGTTTCCTACTGAGTTGCTTAGTAGAAACGAAAACATAAAGGGTTATAGATGAATTCCACGAAGGAGTGTGTGGAGGACATCATGCTTGGAGAGAAACAACTTATAAGATCCTAAGAGTTGGGTATTACTGGCCAAAGTTATTCACGGATGTAAACACTAAAGTCTGAACTTGTACTCCTTGCTGGTTGTTTATAGGCAAGCATAAAATCCCTTCTTTACCTTTAGTTCCAGTTAAAAATGAAGCTCCATTTCAACAATGGGGTCTTGATTTTATTGGATAAATTCATCCACACTCTAGTACTCAACACAAATGGATTCTAACTGCTACAGACTATTTCATTAAATGTGTGGAAGTCGTACCTACAAGAAACGTGACTGATTCTGTAGTGATCAGTTTTTTGGAGGAAAATATTTTATCCAAATTTGGCCGTCCCCCAAAAATAGTTACTGATAATGCCCAAGCATTCAAGTCTATGGCCATGATAGGAGTTTTTCAAAGATATAATATTGTGCTAGGAAACTCCACTGCTTACTATCCACAGGGTAATGGTTTAGATGAGTCATCCAACAAAAGTCTGATTACTATAATTAAGAAGGTTTTGACCGAAAATAAGAAAGCATGGCATGTGCATTTAAAATATGCTTTATGGGGTAACAGGATAAGTATCAAAAGGTCAATTGGGATGTCTCCATTTAAGATGATATATGGTACTGACGTCATTTTACGAATAAACCTAGAACTGCGAGTAATGAAACTCTGGCAAGAGTCAAACGAAGAATCGAATGGCATTACCAAGAGAATAAACTAGCTGATTGAAGTTCAACAAAAGAGGGCTGAAGTAGATGAAAAGCTACAGAGATATAAATATAATATGAAAGCCTTATTCGATAAAAAAGATAAAGATAAAGAATTCCTCCCTAGTGATTTGGTCCTAAAATGGGAAGCCAGGAAAGAAGATGCTGATAAACATGGCAAGTTTGATCAGATCTGGTGAGGCCCGTACAATATTTCATCCTCTGAGGGAAAAAATGATTTTTCATTAGAAAATCTCGACGAAAAGATTCTTAACGCCCCTATCAATGGGCGGTACCTTAAACACTTCATGCAGTAATATGTTTCAGAAATTTCTTTGTACATACCAGTTTGTTTTGAGTTTTGTTTATATTTATTTTCCATTAGGTAAGTTTTATTCTTTAATGTAAATACAAAGAGTCGTTGTTTGAAATGAAATATATATATATATACAAAATATGTCAAAAAATTGCAATAAGAAATTTTCTGATTTACTAGAGTTCCTGACAGCTATCGTGTTTATCTTATTTGTAGGAGAGTTGTTGATAAGCCACGAGACTAGAAATGTCAAGAAAAAAGGTGACATGGATGGATGTCCACGTTAAATACTTCCTGAAAAAGGTAATAAATTAACAATCTGCTGGGCCGAAAATACGAAGAACTACCAAGGTATGAATTTCTATTCTGAAAATTCAGGTTAAAATGTCCTAAAAGATATAAATGAGTAAGACAGTAATTTCATGGTCACCAATATTATCACTGTTATATATATATATATATATATATATTATAAACAAATAGAAGTAAGCAATAAAAGATTTTAGAGAAAGATTTCAAGAGTTGAATAGCTTGTTAAGAGAAGTTGTGTTTTCAGTAGAATATCTAAAACCCCTAACTTTTCCCATGTCCATGATCAAGTCACCTTCTTCATCTGTTTCCTTGACGATCTTCCCCTAATCTTCTTGAGAAAAGAAAGGTCTCACCTCAGCTTCAGAAACTCACAAACTAACCTTCAAAATGAGAATAGGTAAAGGTTTATAGTTCCTCTAACTTCATCTGAACCAGAAGTATGTCTGGGCTAATCCTAACTTTCTTAGTCATTCTAATAGGAATAAACTGATCAGTTTCTCTCAAGGAAAGTCCCTAAAAAATATCAATAAGAATCCCCTTAAGAATTTCCCTGAAGCCTATGATGTTTGAAGGCCAGAAGAGGATTAATCCAGAGCAATTAAAGTGAGTTGACAGGCCTTTGTTGTTAAATTTTAAGCAGATATTCTCCCGAGTATGTTACATACTGATTGATTCCCCCCACTTCATTATATATATATATATATATACAGATGGTGAAAGGAAATTCATCTAAATGATTGCCCCCATCTAGTCCAGTGAGATGAAGAAAGAAAATTTATAATATGATTTTCCTCATCCCAACATTTAAATGCTAGAAAACAATGGAAGTGGTGAAAGGAAATTCAATGTGGGAAATATGATAACTTCACTGGGGTACTGAACATGCTCACTGGTAGTGAAGCAATATCTACATATCTGAAACATTGTTATACATGAATTACAAGATGCTCTGATAACTATTCCTCTTTTGGCTAGATCTACATTATAAGCTTATGGGATCCCCTAATTTGAAACATTCAAATTAATTTACCTTGATGCGAACAAAAATCAGATAAAACAAGGAGATGAGATACCTAGATGGAGCCTATGTTGAAACAAAGTTTAATATTTCTTCTCTATACCCAAATCTCAATCATTTTTTAGTTATGGAGCCGCCCATAGTTCTAAAAAGGAGTCAAAATTCTTTCGGGAATTTAAATTTTTGGGTTTCAGCTATTTGTGAAGTGTGAATTTTAAAGAACTCCAAAGTCCCAGTATCGAAGTTTGTAACAACTCTGTAACAAACCTCCCATTTCGTTACGACAACAAGCCTCACATAACAAGTGCAATATTTTTTTTTGTTGTGTGTATGTAGGAAGGTAATAATGACATTATTATCAACATCGCAACATGACGATGAACACAACACATGCAACTTACGCCACAACAAACATAACGACCTAACATAAAAGTACATCAGGCACCTACAAGCAATGTACGACATTCAACTGACGAAGAATAAGAATGACTACTTGCTCGTCCTACCCTGCAATGGTTAGGACCTCCAGGACACATAAGCAACACTCAAGCCCAGGTTCCCATCGATTTTGACCATTTAAGGTCTCAAGGCTGGCGACTATTCTAAGGAACGAGGAGGTGTCTACATCCTGCCCGACACAAGAAAACCAAGACTACTAAGCTAAGGACAATCATCCTAACAACCCAACGCACTCGGAATTAATTACACAAGTAACTAGAACGCTTACAGTGAGCAAAACCAATCACATTGAACGTATACAAAACCACATACAAACATTAATTAATATTAAACAACAACCATTAATCAAGTCTAAAAGGTCATTATCTATGACTTAAATTGGCATTAATTACAAATCAATTAACCAGTCTAAATTCCATTAGTCAACGAGTTACCCGTCGAACTTAACATGAATTACGAATCAAATTTAGCGAGTCTGGGTTACCAATTAGGCGATATCTATAAATCCAACTAACCATAAACTTGAATAAAAACATTAATATTCTTAAAGTGAAATGCTACCTATAGCACTTATGAATAGTTAAACCTCAACATTAGTCTAGATATAATGACTGAGCTAACCACACTAGCTGTTTATTATCATTGAGGAGAAAACTACCAGCTAATAACATTGCTGTAGCAAATCAACAAGGTAATTACATATTTGTTACATAACAATTTATTACAGTAGTTAACAAGGAATTTAACATAATGATTAACATAATCAATTAATTGAGCAATAACATGGTAGTTTGCATGACTATTTTCATAACAAGTATTATAGCACTAACAAGGCAATTATCATGTTAATTAACATAACAATTAATATAACAATAACGAGGCAATTTATATGATGGTTAACATAACGATTAATAGCGCAAAAACAAGGCAATTTACATAACTGTTAACCATTTAACTCGCTGTGGTATTTAATCAATAAGTAGGAATCTGGTGACCATTCACAGTGTTGTAGCAATTGTTCTGGCATTTAGTAAGGAAATTAATATAGTATTTAACATTGAAATTAACAAGCCAATTAACTGTAGCAATAGTTCTAGTAAATTCGTGGTCATTCCAGCAAGCTCATTCAACATTCTAAAGGCAAAAATCATGGGTAATTACAACAAGATCTGGCAACATTCTAAAGGAAAAATCGTGGGTAATTACAACAAGCTCCGGCAACATTCTAAAGGCAAAATCGTGGGTATTTAAACAACAATCTAAGTCAATCTTTAAAAGAAAAAACGTGGGTAATTTTAACAACAATCTCTTCACATTTTAAAGGCAAAAATCGTGGGCAATTAAACAACAACTCAGTCACGTTTTGGATGGCAAATCGTGAGCATTTAAGTATCAATCTCAGTCACGTTTTGAATGGAAAATTCGTGAGCATTTAAACAACAATCCCAGTCTCAATTTAAAAGGGAAAAACATGTACAGGGACACACCAGAAGGACATTCATGGCTATCCGTATTTTAAATATGCAAAATGATGTGCTGAAAACACACCGGAAGGTACTCCATGTTGCCATCATCATTTAAAAGGGAAACACGCTGAAAAAATGTAGACATGGAAATGAATTCATTTTCCATTGCCAGGATACCAATGCCACGCAGATAGGAATACAAAAAAAACGTTTTTCATCTCCCAGACACCAATATAAAATGAAGATAGGAAATCAAACATTCTTCCCATTGCCAGAGTACCAATACAATGTAGACATGAATACAAAAAAAAACGTTTTTCATCTCCTAGACACCAATATAAAATGCAAATAGGAAATCAAACGCTCTTCCCATTGCTAGAGTACCAATACAATGCAGACAGGAATACAAAAAAAACGTTTTTCATCTCTTGGACACCAATATAAAATGAAGATAGGAAATCAAACGTTCTTCCCATTGCCAGAGTACCAATACAATGCAGACAGGAATACAAAAAAAACGTTTTTCATCTCCCAGACACCAATATAAAATGCAGATAGGAAATCAAACGTTCTTCCCATTGCCAAAGTACCAATACAATGCAGACAGGAATACAAAATAAGAATGTTTTTCCATTTCCAGGATACCATTATAAAAATGCAGACCTGAAATCAATTCATTTTATTTTCATTGCCAGAATACCCAAAAATTTGTAGACCGGAAATCAATTCGTGCTTCCAATGTTATAACCCCAATACAACGCAGACAACAATAAGAGAACGCAAGGATCCAATGGGAAAGGTCATGGAATGATTGTCGGGGTTTCTATCAGTCAAGGCATAGATAAAACCAACAAGGACACATGATAATCCACACGCATAGGTCGTTGCCAGATGGTGGAATCAACAATCAGCCAGGGACAAACATTAAGGGTAGATGGCTAACAGGTTCATCCTTCACTCATCATCCTCGCACAGAAAAGCAGGGCGTTGAGATCCATAGGTATTTTAACGCTAAGGTGATGACCGTAGATCAGGCTCCTGGCCGACTGCTCAAGCGAGGACTGGTGAGCTAGGGATGAAGGCTAAACAACCACGAAGGTCACAATCAACACAGCAAGGTGGTCAAGACATGCGGGAAAACGAAGGCCATGGGAGTCAAAAACCATCGAGCTAGGCTAAGGAAAGTTCAGTCATCAATTTAAAAAAAAAAAAACATCATTTTACTTCTCCATTAAATAAGCAGATCCAAGCATAAGTCCTAATACATTCTACCATACAAAAATGAAGAGAGTGTACCGTTGCCTAATCACCCACTCCAAATGACGTCTTGCACGCTCTGTGCAACTTCCGCTCGTCGACCGTCGAGACTCCACTGGTACCTCCCAGCCAATGTTAGGGGTACTCTTCTCCCCCCTAGCCCCCCGAGCCGCAAAGGGGCCACACACTCACTATCCAGAGATTTCGACTAGCTCCCAGCTCGTCTTGCAAGGCCGAGCTACCACTCCTCACCGAGCTGGGTATCCCAACTCCCACAAGTTAAGTCAGTCAAGTGGATATTTCTGCAGTGTAATGTTACCCAAACAGAAGAGCCCCTTCATCCATCTCCTTCCTTCATTATATAGAGTTTCAAACTCCCTTTCTTTTCTAAAATATCATTTAATTAAATTTTTAAAAATAAATTCCTAAAAATTCCTCTCTGTACAAGTGTCCCCCATCCCCTACATTCTTCCATAAATTAATTTCTTTAATTAATTAATTATCGTTATTTTCCTCACCCACCTAGAGTTACTCTTAGAATCACTCCTAGGTGTCCCCAAATTCTCTTACAGGTTTTAATGGCTTTCCCTATTATTAAATTGCTAGTTCAGTTTAAATTAGAAAGTTCTTAAATGGTAGATACTTTTTCTAAGTTTGACTTTCCGCTTTTTCCCTTATGTTCCCCTTTTTCCCTTTTTATGTTTACCTCTTTTCTTAGTTTCCTAAATTTTTGGATTTTCCCTCTTTCCCTTTTTAATTAGAACTCAAAAAGGCAGGTGTGGAATTAACCCTTTTTCCCTTTTCTCATTTAATTAGTATTTTAAATTATCCAAATAATAAAACCATTAATTCCCCTTTTTCTTTTAAATTTTATTCCAACAGTTTTTTATTTTTTATTTTTTATTTTTTTATGAATAAATTAAATTTCTTATTCCCTTCGTGTTACAAGATTTAATGAAGAGTATAATTATTATTTATGTTGTTTTTATTATTATTATTATTATTTTAATTCTTAACACAATGTTCATCCTAAGGCCATCTAGATTCATTCATTTTATCAAAAAAACACGACATGCCCTTCAGGATGCACTAGGTGCTCCAAGGGTGCCACTCGCCTCATCTATTCCCTTGCACGACGTGCCCTTCAGGATACACCACGTGCACCAAGGGAGCCACTCGCCTCTTGACTGACTTGGTAGACATCAATAACCCCTGGAGTCAATATTCCGCCAGGTGAACTTGTGGGAGACTAGGGGCCTCTAAGGAATAAGGCCCCCGCCTTATTGCATGCCCCTTAGAATCATTGTGAGCGACTGTCGTAGTCTGCCCTCACGACATTGTGGGTCCTCTCGAACTAGGTAAACATTAACCTACAGTTCGAGCCACAGTGGGAGTGCTAGTAGGCTGTGGCAGGGTTGCGGTCCACACCTCTCCCTCAACATATCTGGTATTTGTGCGTGACCCCTTTACTCCACATGTGAGTCTAGTCGGAAAGCTATCGTCAACCTGCATCATCAACAAATCATGTCAGAACATATCCATATCATATCATCTAATCAGATGCACTAATATCACAGTAAAACAATCAAACCCCAATGGTACACTCCCTGACTCGATCTGGAGCCCAAGGGGTTCCATCGATGCATCTGCATCCTTGAGGTCCAAAATCCTACACACTCAGTAAACCGAGTCAATGGCACCTGTCTATGTCAATGCAGTAAAACAACATGTCATCAACCCATAACACCTCATAATCAAAATCAAAAGTTTTAATAGCATAGTAATCCGAATCACTTGCAAGAAAGTGTCCACAAAGAATAAGTTCGCTCAGTGTGCCAGAGTGGGATGTTACATACTCACCCCCTCGTATTTTAGAGCAAGTCATGGAAAATCTCAAAACAGTTGTTGATTGGTTTATCGAGGAAAATTTCTCTTATGTCAGAGTCTTAGGTTGCTCGATTCCTCCTCATGCACTTCTAAAGTTCCTTCCAAACAGACTGGTGTGTAGGGAGGTGGCCTACCAAATAGTAACAGGAGGCATTGGTACAGAGTTAAAGGCATCTCAGAAGAAATTCTGGCTAGTTTTTCCTGTGCAGATTGACAAGTTTTCTTTACTTAATCTTGGCCATTCTAAAGTGGAAGTCGCAGCATTAGAAGACATTAAAATGGTAGATATTGAACTCAGAAAGAATGACCCATACAAAATTGTGGGAAATCATCTAACTTAGTGCAACATGAAAACGTTTGAACATGAAAATTCTCCCTGCAACGACATGTTTAAAGGAGCCAGAACCTACGAGGAGATATTAGACAGATTTCAGGCACTATCACCTGACCTACAGACCAACTTTCTAACTTTCCAGAAACACGGGCGAAGCGGTTTGCCAAAGATGCTATAGGAAGAATCAATAGCCCCTCCTCCAGCAAAAGAAGGTATTCCCCCAGATTTTGGATTAGAGGCTCAGGATAAAGGAATTGAAAAAGAAAATCCAAAGAAGACTGAAGCATCTTCACAAAAAGAACAAGCTCCATAAATAGAAACACCTCTAGAGTCGAGTCAAACGACTTCTCCTTTATCATCAACTATCCTTGTTGATATCCCTAAAATAGCAGGAGAAACTCAATCTACAGAGTTGGGTATCCCTATTGCATCATTGACCCCTTTATAGTCAAATTTTGGGACTCCTCATCTGGAAGTTATATATGCAAGTGACCTTACTCTAATCTCTAAGAAGAGGAGAGTTGTAGTAAAGCAGGAAATGCATTTGAAAGGAGAAATAATGGTAAAGAAACATAGAGTGCTTGTAGATGGACATAACTTAGAGGAGGAAGATTTCACCACAGAGGTAGTAGGTTCTATGGGAGCCTTGGCAACAACTAATCTATTTACAGTTGAAAATCTAAAAACCAAGCTGAAACAAAGGAACCAAATGATAAGCCAACTACAAAGTCAGATAAAAAATACTAAGAAAAATATTAGAGAGGAGATAAATAAAGGACTTGAGCAAGCCAGAGTTGTTGACCAACAGGAAATTCAATTGCTTAAATCAAGTTTAGACGAGATGAACAAGAAGATGCAAAGGAGTCAAGTGCAAGTTATTCCGCAATAAGAACTTGTAAGACAACTACAGGCTAAATTGAATTCTATTCAAAATCAGGTGATAGATTTAAAGGTTTTTCAATCCCAGACACTGGAGGTGCATACGAAGATAGAAGCAGAGAAACAAAGATTGATTTCTAAAGTAGAGTTTATTCATAACTATTTCCAAGAAGTAAGTCAATCTTTAGATAACATTGTTTTGAAAGAAAAAGAGGCTAAAGAAGCCTGAGCTACTTTTCAAAAAGCAGTGGTACTTTCAGCAAAAGAAGAGGTATCAAAAACCCTAAGACTGTCTGTCACAGAGAAGATCAGAGGTGATATCATGCTTAAAGTATGGGATGCCAACTTAGCCGAAAGAAAGAAAATGGCCAAGGAAGTCAAGGATGATTGCGAAGAGACTTTCGATTTGTTGGACAAAAGATCGTTAGGCATTGGAGAAGACAATTGTCCTGGGTTACTAGGATAGATCAATATTGTAAAACATCAACTGAAACTTAAGGAGAACCTGAATGAAATTCAAGTTGAAATTTCACAATCAAAAGAAATTGATGTTTCCCAAATAGACAAGTGGTTGGTGAATCCAAATTTAAAATTGCAATCAGTTAAGTTTGCTGACAAAAGGATTGAAGACCAACTTCCAAAAATTCATAGAAAAATTTATCTGTTCGAGGCAAAGGATACACCAGAGCCTCCGAGATTTTTAGTGCATTTTCTAGAAAAATGTATTGAATGTCTCGGACCAAAGGAAGGAGATATTTCAAAGAAGCAATGAAGTGTCATAATGTAGACTCATATTATCAAGATGATATATAAATAAAAGATAACCATGAAAACGGTTCTAGTTTTCATTTTTGCAATTATTAGCCCCAAGAAGTTAGGAAATCATCAACTGCCAAGAATTGGTGAATTGGTATAAATATAATTCATAAGAATTAGAAAAGGATTTTTTGCGGCAGATTGTACTAGAGAAGTTTCTCATTTACAGTGATTAATGAAAATACAAACGGAGATTCCAGATTCTATCAACCTCGAGTTATGTGTTCCTCTTTAACTTTCATTTTCATGATCTTTCCCTTATATATATTTGATGAATGCCCAACTGTGATTTAGTACAACATCTACCATGGTTTAGAGTTATTTGGTTATCTAATTGTTTACAGTTTCTCCCCTGTGCTTGCTAGTATGAGGTTCAATACCTATAGATTATTCAGGTTACTATATTTTTTTGCTTCATTAGAGATCACTTGTCTTTCTTCTTCCCCTGTTGCAAAGTGAGATTCCTCCATGATTGATGGCTCATTTTGTTTAAGCATATTTATGTTTTTCTTGCATCACTTTCATGATTTTCAAATTTAACTCAGGAATAGGAAACGACCTCTGAAATTATTATGTTATTAATTTAAGTTTGGGATTTTTCTCTTATAATCTAAAACAAAAATAGTAAACCTTGAAAAAAAAGTATTAGATCTTTTAACCTTTGTCCCTCATGACTGTACCTGTTACAAGACAACCCAATATATAGCCTGACCTTTCAGATCAAACTAGCATTGCTTTAAATTTATTTAACACTATCTTAGAGACAACAAGCACAGGGGTAAAATTAGAACGTTCATGGGAAGAAATTGAAAGGGATATAAGCATCCAAGAGCACTGGGAAACTAGACAGAGAGAGTTAAGAAAACAACCATAGATTTTCTCTTAATAATTTACACCTTAACTCTCTCTACCTTTTTTGGATGCCTTGACAATATGCTTTAGAGACTTAAAGTATAAACTCAGGAACAACACCACCTTCTGGGCAACTACAAATTTATGATGCAACTCTGGGATCAAGGGGTGACTAATTTTCGAATAATAGACCTGAAAAAACACAATGTGGCTGAAACTATATAATTCTAGAGTGATAACCCATTCAACAACCCCATCATTAACAGAGCCTGGGATATTTTTCTAGGACTTCTCATGTGGAATGTGTAGAAAAAAAGGAACGGAAGAATTTTCAAAGATAAAACCCTTACCAGGAACCAAATTCGGGAAATCATTTGCATCAATGTGAAACAATCCATCGGTGTAACTCCATGGTCAACTCTAGATCTCAAGTTGGAATTGTCCAAGGTATCCATATTAAAAAACTGGAATCTGGGGTCATGTCTTAACCAAAATTCTCTCACTCTGAAAGTCGTGAAAGATCATATTCGTGACCATTGGGTTCCTCCCCAGGTCATTTTTATAAAATTGAATTTTGATGGCGTGACTAAGGGGAATCTTGGCTTGGCAGGAGGAGGAGGAGTCTTTAGGGACCAAAACGGAGAAGTAATCCTAGTCTATGTGTCAAACTTGGGGATGTCAATGAACAATGCAGTGGAATTGGCAGGGATTCGTTGATAAATAGTGCTAGCCAAGGATCATGGCTTCTCATCCCTGTGGGTAGAAGGTGACTCCTAGCTGATTATTAGAGGCCTCTAAAAAATACTCAATGGGGTGAAGGTTGATATGGTTTCTCATAATTGGAGGCTTATCCATGGTCTCTCTGAGCTTGGGGGCATGGTTACCTCTCTAGTGGCCATCATCCCAGATCATATCAGAAGAAAGGCAATTTCGATGGTAGATTGCATGGCCAACCTCAGTGTCACACTGCAGGAGCTGCGTCATATTTGGTGACTGGGATACCCACTACCAGAAGGGATGGAAGAGAAGGTCCAAAGATTCTTCCATGCCTACCTGACCACGTGGAGGGTCAGGACCAAGATGGATAGGAAGACCTCCCGAGAGACATTTCTGCATCATGAAACAAGACAGGAAGACATGTGGCCTAGAACAAGGATCAAAGGTATAATGGAAGTGAGGATGCTCACCCTGTAGGTGGCTCGTATCCCGATATGAACCTGGAGGACACATGACAATCTTCTCCCATGCACGAAAATGAGAACCTCCCCCCTAATGAATACGATGAAAACATCTAGAGGAAGTTCAAGGCTTCAAATTCCCAGGTCTGTTACAATTATTATGAAACATGTCGCCGACGATAGATCCCTTGGTACTAGCATGAAAGGGAAATCTAGTAATTGGTTGATGGAGCGGCCGTACATTGTGAGCAATCTTGATGACTCTAGATCGTTGGTAAAGAGTCCAATCATCTATCTAGTCATTATAGAAACTTGCAAGATGTACCTCAGGCACAAGCTCCCTAACTCCGAGTACTGCCCTAGTAACTTTAATGCTTTGATATTTAGGGATAAATATGAGGGAAGGTTGTACAAAATCCTTGTAATGAGCTTCTCTCATATTTTCATTCTGCCAATCCTTCTGTCGATTCTAAGTATGAAAAGTAGATTCAAGCCAAGGAGAATGACCTACCACTGGAATAAGAACAACAAGAGGTACTCGGTAGGTCTCTATGACAAGGAATATTCCTCATCAAGTGTTCAAGGACACCTATCCAAAGCTTGTTAGTGGCCCAAGGATGTTTTCTTAGGCTTTAGTTATGGGACCATTTGTAGATCTCTGTATAAAAACTTGCAACTCTGATGATATTGGTTGTCCTGAACAGGGATTAGGGGTCTGGTTTCCTATTTTGGCAGACCTCCTATTCAACCCTTTTTGTACTATATTATGATATAATAGAAGTTTCTGGCCTTTTTAACGTATTTTTTTCCGATCTAATTATATTAGAAAAAATCAATTTACATTATGAAGAAAAGTTAAATAATGTACTTCTATTCAATTATTTATATAAAATTTGAATATAATAATAATAGAAAAATATATTATATAACAAAATTATTTAGTTATTTCTATTAAATTTATGTTGTAAATAAAAGTTCCTAAAATAATATATTTCTATTTAATTATTTATATAAAAATTGAATTATATAAATGCAATTTTTTTGTTTTTTAGAAAATTATCCAGGGATCGTACCCTGGGTTAACATGGTTAAAATGGTTAACATGGTTGGATTTCCCAACTAAACATACCGTAAGGGTATTGAAATTAGATTATCTAGAAAACAAAACCCACACCTATCAAACCGAATTAACTTATAAAAATGTATTATTATAATTTATTTTTTATTATCTTACATAAAATTGAGTCTATCCATCTTACGAAAACTCTAGCCATCCTAGACATCTTACATACAATTGAGTGAGTGCATAAATTAACAAGATAACAAGACCAACAATAATAAAAAATAAAACCCATCAACTCAACTAAAAGTCTAGCCATCTTACAATTCATAGAAAGGGCCGACTCTATTGGAGATTAACTCTCTATCACTAAATTCATCCAAAATTAACTGATTTTTGGGAAGAACCAATGACTCCTTTGATAAGGAATCTGTAAGAGAGTTTAGCTCCTGGAATATGTGAATGTAGATGATATGCCGAAAAGAAGAAAATATTATTTTTAAACGACACCCAAGATAAACAAGTGCAGGATTACCAAGTTGTGCTTCTTTCTTCATCCATTCAATTACCAGTTTTGAATCCTCACATTCAATTACCCGTTTTGAATCCCCAAATACATGAAACCTATTCATTCTCCCACCCTTGTGATGTCTGGTTGAAAACCCCCAAGGAATATGCTTATGGATATCCACATAACTAATGGCATGAGGTTTTATAGGACTTGTGCTTCCCTTATAAATACTCAACATGCTAAAAACATTTCATGTGACATGGAAGGGAGGGAAACCCTTGTACTAAAATATACAATAATTTTGAGCAATCCAAATACCCCAAATAGCTAGCAGTGGGAGCATCTTAACCTCCTTCAACAATGGATTAGTAAATAATTCATGAAAACAATCATTCAAAGTAGCTTTGTCCCATAGAGTGAGAAATTTGGCCTTGTTGCCAATTTCCAACCAACTTGACAAGAAAAAAGGCACTCCAAAAAAGGTGAAGATTTATTTAATTAAAACACTTACAAAGATAACACAACCCTGATAAAATGAGAGAGTAGAGTATAATACATAAATATTCAATTACTTGTAAATATCAATACATTGAACTCTATTATATAGAGTGCATAGGTTGTTATCAGTTCTAACTTATTCCAAATATAACTGGAGAGGTTGAGATAATATTTCAACAACACACCAAACATGGATCTCACAAATCCAACTCTCAAATAACCTCCTAAGAATAAGATCACACAACTCACGTAGAGATTGACTCTACTTCTCAATACATTAGCAAGCATATTAGATAAGTAGGAATTATATATTCCAACACTCTCCCTTAATGACTACTTATCTAAATATCTATGTGGTCATAGCTTCATCTGCTTCCTCTTGTACCTGCATCTGATTATTGATGTCCATATAAAAATAAATCCATCTACTGTAATACTTGGGTCATCAGCTGTTGTAACTGCCAGTTCTCTAGGAATCCTTTTCAGCTACATGGTTCATTCAACCGTTTCTCCTCATACATGCCCCTTCATCACATCATTATCAACCTGGGTTTTTTCGGCTTACCCATAACCATGCTCTGGGTTTTCTCAGATTACCCTCAACCATGCACCAAGTGTTTTTGGATTACCTGTAACCATGCATCAAGTTTTCTTAGATTACCTATAACCATGCTCCAGGTTTTCTTGGATTGCCCTCAATCATGCACTCTCAAGTGGTTTTGATCACAAACCATCCTTTACATAGTGGTTTTTAGATCACCACGAACTTTTCACATTAGGGGGTATACAATGGCTTAGGTACATAGTATTCTCTAGGACTACTACATCAAAATATCATAGACCTTCTTTCAATTACATCTATGACTCAATTTCAAATAACTTAAATGACATAACTATGCACACCTTCAAACCAAAAAATATCAAAATAAATATTTGTGAAATCATAATTCAATCACACTTTTTTTTAAAAATAATATTGGAGGTTGTCTGAGTCGGACGGAATGAGCACATACACCTCACTTCCATGTAACACCTACACATCTCAGCTTTGCAACAAGCCCCTAACAAACAAATTATATTCAAGTATTAAATCATGGCCTTCCTCCTTCATTGCCATTCACACCAGAATTCTCTCACCAACATGGGTCGCTGAGGGTTGTTCCTTTGGTGGCTTGATCAAAACTATGGCTCAATTACAAAACGTCTCCCATCGACACGGGTTGCTGAGGGTTTTTTCTTTGGTGGCTTGATCAAAACTGTGGCTCAATTACAAAATAGTAACAATAGTCGGCTTCTAACAATGATAAAAATCAACCATGGCTCTCTCTTTTGCAAGTTTCTGCTCCTTCATTTAGAAAACCGTGGCTAAATTACTCAACAATATATATATATATATATATATATATATATATATATATATATATATATATATATATATATATATATATATATATATTTTATTTTTTTTATTTTTTTTCTATGCGCGGGCGCTACTCGACCAATTTTCCACACATGATTCTCTACATTATTGTTGTTCTTTTGTTTTACGGAGATTCATTGGATCAACATTTGATGAATCATTTACATGTGTGCGCTTATGTTCTAGCGAATGCTCCTTCCCAAGGTTTCAAACCAACTCTGGGCTAGGTCTTGTCTTCACATCCATCCCTAGAGATCTTACAAATGGTGACGGGTTTCCTTCATGCTCATAATTAATACAAGAGAAAAGTGGGCTTAAGCTTCGCTTTGTTGGGCTCCTCGGCACAACTCTTCTACAGATCAATAAGTAGATCACATATATTACAACAACACACAATCTCACTATGCGTGACATGAGAGTTGGATTTCTCTTTCCTGGGAACACACTACTCTACTCTCCACATGTTCCTGGGCACTCCCATGAGGGATTCATGCCTATACATGAAGCTCTGATACCATGATAAAATGGGAAAGTAGAGTATAATACATAAATATTCAATTACTTGTAAATATCAATACATTGGAATCTATTATATAGAGTGCATAGGTTGTTATTAGTTCTAACTTATTCCAAAGATAACTGGAGAGGTTGAGCTAATATGTCAACAACACACCAAACATGGATCTCACAAATCCAACTCTTAAACAACCTCCTAAGAATAAGATCACACAACTCACGTAGAGATTGACTCTACTTATCAATACATTAGCAAACATATTAGATAAGTAGGAATTATATATTCCAACAATTTCTTCCACTTCTCTCCGTCCCAAGTAAGGACAAGTAAAGTTGATCTTTTCTTAAATGATTTAAATAATGAATTACATCGCCTAATTTATAAGGACAATACTGAATACCTCTATCATAATTTTGAAACTACCCTTTCCACTTCTATTAACAAGTTCTCTTTCGAGGTGTCCTATAAAAAGAATAATAAAACAACAAAGCCTTGGTGTGATAAAGAATGTAAAATTGCCAGGAAAGACATTAGGGATGTTTCTAATGAGTCCTTCAAACTCGATAAGATCAATATGTACAAATCCCTAATTAATAGGAAAAAATGTGTTATATAAATAAAAGGCAAGAGTGGATTTTATACCTATCTAAGATTGATCCTAAGAAGTTCTTGAGGCAAATTCTAAGTCAGAAGACTAAAGAAAATAATATGATTCCCTTAAGGGACTGGAATTCCCACCTTTAAAGTCTTTACAAATTGTCTATTGACATGGACACCATTCATATTGTCCCTACAAAGGATGGAGTTTTTTCTTTGGATGACATAGAGTTTGGGGTCAAGTGGCTTGCAAATGGGAAAGATAAGGACATTGAAGGATACTAAGATGAAATTTTGAAAATTGAAGGGCCTATCCTCATCCCTTACATACACAAGCTATTCAATTTAACAATCAAGCAGGGCTTCCCTAAACCCTAGACACAAAGCCTCATTGTACCTATTTTTAAAAATGGGGATAGAAGCATTCCCTCTGATTATAGGACCATTATGATTAGCCTGATTTTATCCAAGCTATATGGAGTTATTTTGGAAAAAGATATTAGCCTTTGGATAGAAAGTCACAGTAAAAGAGCTAAAGCCCAAGCCAGATTTCTGAGGTATCATTCAAATGTGGAACAACTTGTTACCCTTAGGATCATTGCAAAGGAGTTCCATAATACTAAAATTAATCTTTTGTGTTGTTTTGTTGACTTTAGAAAAACTTTTGACACAATTCCTAGGAAAAGCCTTTGGGATAGGTTGAAAGAGATAAAATTATCTTTCAAGTTGAGGGTTGTTTCTATAAGGTTGTATGAGAACGTCATTACCAAGTTTAATAACATTGAGGGATGGTTGAAATAAATTGACTGTAATATTGGAGTCAAGCAAGGTTGTCCCTTGTCCCCTACCCTTTTTGGCATATACTTTGACAAGTTAGAAGAGTGTTTGGAAGAAGCAGGTTGTGTCAGCCCAAATCTCATTGGTATAGTCATCGATATTCTTCTTTATATTGATGGTATCGTTCTTATGGCGAGGAGCCCCCATGATATTAGAGAGAAACTAATAATCCTCAAGGAGTTTTTCTCCAATATGGGTATGAATGTTAATACTGACAAAAAAAAGTCATGATCATTAAATCCAATAATATCACATATGATAATTTTGTAAACAGAAACAACAACTTGGAGTAAGTGACTTCATACAAATATCTTGGAATCGATATTCACCACAAGCTCAACTGGAATTGTGACATTGAGAAATGATAAATGGAGGATGGAAAACTTATTATGGGCTTGAAAACAATTGCAAATCAACTAATCTTTGGATATGGGATAAGAAAAAACTCCTCTTTGAGACTCTTGTTACTCTTGTTATTCTATATGGATGCGAAGTTCAAGGATGAAGTATTTCTCGAGAATCATGGAGAAAGATAGAGGAAATCCAAAAGAAGTTTATAACCTATAATATCAAAATTAAAGGCAATACACCCTATCCTATCCTCCTCTTAGAGGCAAGCCTTTCCCCCATTTAAAGAATGACTATGAATAAATACCTAATGTATAAGAACAAGTTAAACAACATGGAAGACAAGAGGCTTCCTAAAATTGCTTCAAACTCCATCCATAACCACATTCAACTCTAGCGGGGATGGCATAAAGATGCCCAATCTTGTCTAAGATTGGGGAATCATGGAAGAGACCGTTTTGCAGAATAAGGATACTATTAAAAATATTATTAAATCAAAATTTAAGGAGAAAATGTTGTTTGATAAAGAGTTAGAGGAAAAAAGAAAATTGAGGTATTATAAGGAGGTAATCAACCCTAATCTAGAAAATCAAAATGATCTCTGTGTTTTGACAAGCTTAAATAAAAGAATAAGCATTGCTAAAATAAAAACAAATTCTCATGTGCTCCATAGTGAAGCCAAACATTGATGAATTCGTAAAATGCTATGGGACAAAAGAGTGTGTCACATTTGTGATACTAAGGGGGTTGAAGATGGAAAAAATCTCTAAGATTGTCTAGCCTATACCCAGATTAGATCTCAATTTTAAAATATTTGTCACACTACTAGCCTTAGTAACCTTTAAACTCAACAAAACTATGTAGATCTTGGAAAGTTTCTCTTAATGTTTTTCAAGCACAAAAACAAAATTCTAAAAAAATACAACTAATCCTTTACCTTCTTAAAGTTACATAGATAAATTAGATGAACTCGATCTTAGTGAATGCTAATCATCATCATATTATCTATATTTATTTTAAAAAATATTATTCTTATAATTTTTTATAATATTTATTTTTAATCAATTATTTATTTTTAAATATAATATTTATAATAATAATATTTTTTTTTTAATTGACTATAATAATAAAATAAAATATAATATTTATAATAATAATAAAAACAAATAAATTTAATTCACTATAATAATAAAATAAACATCATATGAGCAAAACACAACCATTCATTACTCAAACATGTCTACAACCTTTGCCATTTGACCTGCTACCCTCCACTCATGGCTACTTCTAATTACATAGAGACTTAGTCAAATCTTAATGAAGGTCTCATAGACTTCAAACTTGTACGCATGCATCTAGATTGAAATGTTCATACAATGGAGCGTTGAGAGCGAACGAACCAATAACTTCTATGCTCCTCTCAGTTTTTTCTATGAAAAGATGAGTCCAATTCTTATGGTTAAAAAGGATTTTCTAAAGCTTCTCCTAACTCCACAATTCTAAGGATTTTTCAAAATGTATGTCATACTTATGAAAATAAAAGGAATCTTATTTACCAAATATAACCTTATAGATGATGTTAGGGTTGCCTTCTCAAAAGATCATATCAATCATCCTAAAATGAGAAAAACAATTATATTAATGATCATATTACTTTAAACATAAAACAATGTTTATCTCAAAATAAAAAAATTGTGTTTTTTATAATTGTAATATTGTTGTTTATGTAACAAATGAGAGGTCCAAATTTATTTATAATTTTATTTTTAATAAAAAATTATAATATCATTGTGTATCTAAGAAATGAGAGGTAATTCACTCGTAACTTTATTTTTAATAAAAACTATGTATAAAAAACATATTTATGTTATTTTGTAAATCAAATCAAATAAAGAGATGTATGTAATCATATATTATCTTAAGTATGAATAAGTAAAATATTAATTTAAGCATGAATATTTAAGATGAAGTCACTTAATTTTACATGAAAATGAAAATATTTTGTTTAATTTATTAAATTTGCAATTTTTTTTTTTTAATAAAATCATGTTTTAAAACTCCATGTAAAAATCAATACATCTAAAAATAATTACATTATCTTTTGAAACATCTTCAAAATAAATATTATCAAAAAATGATTATAAATCTTATATAATATTTTTATAATGCCATATAATTTCATTAAGTTTTCATGATCTCTCATTTTAAGATAAATGAAATCAAACATATAAACTTTAAATAATTCTTAATATGGTTTATAAATTTAAATTCTGTAAGATAAATGAAATCAAACATATAAACTTAAAAAAATTTAAATTATCAATTCAATTGAAATCATATCGTCATTAAAAAAAACTTTTAAATAGATATTTCAATAATTAAACTATTAAGAAATGTCTTATATTACCTAATTAGATGTATCAATTATAATTATATAACTTTATAGATTTTATATAATTTCATTGAGTTTTTATGATATCCCATCTTTGAAATAAATAAAATTTAATATGAAAGAATTAATACATGACATAAGATAAAATGATAAAACACATATACATAAATAAATTTGATTGCTCATGTATTTTATAGATCTAAATTTAAGATGAATTTAAGTTATTAAGAAATGCCTCACCTATTTAAATGTATTAATTAAAATTATACAACTTTTATAAATCTTATATAATTCATAATGAAGGATAAAATGAAATTTAATATGAAAGAATTAATACATGATATGGGATAAAATGATAAAACACATATACATAAATAAATTTGATTTCTCATGTATTTTATAGATCTAAATTTAAAATGAATTTAAATTATTAAAAAATGTCTCACTTAATTAAATGTATCAATTAAAATTATACAACTTTTATAAATCCTATATGATCCGATTGAACTTTCATACTCTCCATATTTGAAATAAATGAAATTAAACATATAAACTTTATATCACTAATCAATTTAATGAACTTTCATACTCTCCATATTTGAAATAAATGAAATTAAACATATAAACTTTATATCACTAATCAATTTAATTGGTGCTCTCCCATATTTTAGGTAAATGGAATCAAACATATAAACTTTATATTGCTCATCATTTTAATTGGTAAATGAAATTAAACATATAAATTTTATATTATTAGCCAATTCAAGTGAAGGTAGCCAAGTCAGAAGTTTTACGTGCAGGAATTGAAGCTAAGTAAAAAGGAAATTAATTTTAATTTTTTTTTATACAAATGATGCATTCGATGCCACTTTTGTTTACATTTTGACACCAAAAAGCGTCTTCAAGTTCGTTACTTCTTTGTCATCCTTTCGTGAGGAGGAGACCTCCAATTCAAAGAAAGATGTTATCTCTTTAAAACGATCACAATTGTTTTTATATGCCCCTTTGGAAAGTGATCTCATATATATAAATATACAAACTTAAAAAATTTAAAATTTTTGTGCTAACATAATTTAATTATTTATTTACTTATTTAAAATTATAATTTTTTTATAATATTTAATTAATTTTAAATAAATTTTAAATTTTATAAATTTATTTTAGGTAGGAAGGATTTTGATAATAAAATTATAAAGAGTATATTAAATATGAGAACAAAAATTATATATATGAAAATTTAGTTAACAATTTTATATTATGAGATGAAAAAAATCATTAATTTCACATTATGAAATGCTAAAAACCCACTTATAAAAAAATGCTACTAATATTTAACTAGTTTCATATTATGGAAGAAAAAAACTATGTATATATAAATACATTGATAAAATTTTAAAATAAATCTTTAAATAACAATATAATTTTTTTTTTTTGCTTATAAATAAATGGTACACTACTATTATAGGGAATTGTTAACTTTGTATATAACATTACATGAAAAATATTTACACAAATAAGGAAATAAAATAAACATGATATCATAACTTGATTGAACTCTGGTCTATTCTCTCCCATCTTCGTGCTTGCACATAATATAATATGAGATCAATTAAGTTTATCAATTATTGAAAATGACAACAAAAGTAAGTTAATGATACTAAAAATAGGTTATTTAGATATGATTTCTCTTTTTATGTTATAGTCTAGCCTTTCATTGAGGTTTTCAAAGTTCACCATCTCAAACACTTCATGCACTTACTATGTTGATTAGAAGATTGACTTAAATATTTCAATTCAAAAAGATGGAAAATTGAGCATAGTATGGAAGATTTAAGTTGAAATTTTACTCATATAATCATTCATAGTTGCACCAATCCATAAGAGTTATTGTTGAATTTGACATAAAAATATTAGTAAAAGTGTTGGTATTCAAATCTAAACAATGATTGGCATTAAATAGATGGGTTCCAGTCTAGATGTAACAAATCATATATGCAAATTCTAGATAGATTATGATTAAAATACTCTATTTGTAGCCTTATATGACAATGAGACATCTAGTTTGTAGTATATTAGTTTGATGAATATTTCATAAAGATGGATTTGATAAAGGTCATTATGTATCTCTAAAGATTTTATGGTAATATTAAATTCTTAAACTAGATGTATTTGGTAGATAAAAGGGAAATAATTTTTATTGATACTAATATAATCATGGTGGTCAAACTCCATTAACAAAAAATAATGAAAACCAAACCAATAATTCTTCCTTAAGTTGTTTCAATAACTAGTGTTTATGGGAACTTATCATTTTTATTCATCTTTGTGTAAGTTGTCAATCAACAATAAGAAATGTGTAGGGAGAAACAATCAACTACTTTGGATCAATGGTCACACTAGGAAAAAGTATAATCTTAATTGCTCTACAATCATATATTATAATATTTATATGAATAGTCAAAGTAAATAATATTTATTGTAATATTGATATATTTTTCATATGTTTAATTATTTGATGTATTAAAGGCTTCACATTATTTTTTCTATTCTAGAACTAGTTTCCAAACTTATAAAATAGATATACAACATTGTTAATTGTTACTTGATGTATTAAATTATTATGATCTTTATTTTATTTAGTTTTTGGAATTAATTTTGAATATGTTATAAAAGAATGGAATTTTTTTTATAGTTTTTAACCACATTTATTTTTAATTTGTTTTTCATATTTTTTAAATTCATTATTTTTGAATACATTATAAAAAGAAAAAATATTTTGTGATTTTGGAAGTTAATCTAAAATGTAACAAGAAGCTATCTCTTATTTAGAAACATTCACGAAATACATCACACATTCACATAATAATATGATATCATTAATAATATTTTATTTAGTAAAAAATATTATTTAATGACTAGATGCAAGATGAACAAACTTATATTCATGTTTATGAATATGTTATTATGAAAAAAATAATTTTAATGATAATAAATTATTATTAAAAATATTATTTAATAACAAGTTGTAAGTGATCAATCAATAGGGTTTAGTCACAGTGATTTGTGTTGAGGGGTGTTTTTCCCCACTCAAATTCAAGTTCAAAATTTAGTTTATCTTGAATATCATTCTCAAAATGAGAAAAAATGTCACATAGGCTTCCCCAAACTTTATTCCAAAATAATTATTCTAAAAATTATAAATAATTATTGAAAATGTTATTAATGATAAGTTGTAAAATAATCAAAATTATGTTTGTATTAAAATTTAAGTTGATTTTAACATTAAAAAAACACACTTAAATTAATTTAAAGTGACTATTTTCCCAAAAATAAATTGTAAAATTTATTAATATTATTTTTCATAAAATTTTACCTGTGCTTAAAACCAATACATCAAATCCCTAATTGGAAAGTAGCACATGGCCTTGACGTCAGTTAGTAAACCCTCCTTATCATTATGGAGTATGTATAATGTGTTATATTTAATAATGAATTGTTAAATATTTTGATTTTATTTTACTTCCAAAATATAATTATAATTTGGGTTGACTATGCATGATTCCAAATTGAAAACCACGATTAGGGGAATAAAGAAAACTTAATTAGCAATATGTTTAATATGTTATATTTAATGGTAAATTGTTAAAATGTTGATGAAAGTTAAAAGATTTCATAAAAAAAATTGGTCATCCGAGTTCCATTTTTATGTTCCAAAGCAGTTTTACAATTTTAGTGGAAACCTTTTGAGTAGGGTTTTAATTATGGAGATTTGACTTAAATATCTTATATTCTAATCATAACAGAGTTAACTCACCAGGATTAAGGTGACAAAAATTATACTTTAAATAACACACAAAACTAATACATAAATTTTAATTTATTTATTAAATAAATTAATTTTGACACTTATTCATTAGAGTTAACCCACCAAGATTAAGGTGACAAAAATTATATACACAAAACTAATATACAAATTTTAGCTTTATTTAGTAAAGGATTTTTTTTTTGAAATGTTGTTTTGTATTTTTGTAAAGTGAAATCTAATAGTGATCAAAAGTGATTTCCAGTTCCCTGAAACATGTGTACCATTCCATGGCTTTATGGAGGTATAGTATTGATCCTCACCATTTGACAAAGGTGATAAAACTTATATTTTAGATATTTTATAAAATTAATTAATTTGTATTTTTATTGTATATAATGATGATTATAGTTAGGCAATATTCTTTTGCTAGGAGACTTTAATGCTAGGACTGCAACTAAACAAGCTACTCTTTTAAGTGATGACTCCAACCGTAATCCTTTATGGCTAGATGAGGACCTTGTTTTATCTAATAGCTACAAAAGAAGCTCTCAAGACCTAATTGAGAATTTGTTTGGTACTGAGTTGGTCAAGCTCTACCGCTCTCAAGACCTAATAATTTGCAATGGAGTAATGAAGTGGCCAATCTCCAACCAAATGACCTGTATTCATGGGCTAGGTGTTGTAGATTATGCGATATCTGATATCCCCGTTTCCAATCAAATAACAACTTTTGACCTTTTAAATGACCATGAGCCTGACTCTGATCATAAACCTTTAAGCCTAACTCTAAAATTTTCCATGCATAGGAGCACCATTGAAGAGAATTATGATAATCAAAGGAATTTGCGCTTTGACAAAAGTAAAGTTGACATTTTCTTAAAGGATTTAAATAGTAAATTA
>ML801819.1:49440-61201 GCA_009831015.1 Picea engelmannii
TTGAATGTAGTATTGATTTTGAAAATGATAATACAAATTGTATTTAAATAATTTATAAAATTCATTAATTTGTTCTTCATTGTATATCATCATTGAGTAACCTCCATTAAGATCACATTTATATATTCATTTTATTTAAAAAATGGATTAAGATCGAATATATATATTCATTTTATTTTAAAATGGGAAAAAGTGGGACTATGGATGAGGATATAATGAAGTAGCTTGTTCACTTTGACTGTTTGAACTTTGAATCATAATGTTGAGCTCAAACCAGAATTAATTCGTCTCCATGGAGAATCGATTGATCCTCCTCGTAAGTACAAGGCATATCTAGTGGCCACTTTGTTGAATTTCACCTCGATTTAGTACAAGGAGTACTCATATCACCCTGGTTGTTGTAACCTATCCTTGAATCTGGCAATCCTAAGATCGCTGAAATCACACTTTGAAAATGTGATTCGAACCATCTAGATCGAATGAGAAACCTATCCATATCACCCGTGACCTTCTCGTGACCTTCTCCGGATTCTGGCGAGTCACACAATCTATTGTTGAAAATACGATTCCAACCATCTAGATCGAATGAGAAACCTGTCCATATCACCCGGCTTCTCGTGACCTCCTCCGGATTCTGACGATCCTAAGAATGCTGAAGCCACACAATCTATTGTTGAAAATGCGATTCCAAGCATCTAGATCGATTCAGAAACCTGTTTTTGAGGATTAAGATTGCAAATGTTGGTTGCTTGCATGTCATGTTCATGGTAGAATTTTAAACGTGGCAAAATTCTACCATGAACCTATTCTAAAGGCAGTATTTTAAACGTTGTAACTTTTCTTTGTTTTTTGGTAATTTTTTATTTGATTTTGTCTAAAATATGGTGATGAATGGTTGAATTAGTAGATTTGAGTGCCTAAGTTTGTATAATTTGAATGCTCTATTTTTTTTCAATAAACTAAATTCATTTATGCATTCAGAAATGCAATTTAAACAACAGAAAATAAAGATTTTATTAAAATTTACATCACCAAATTACATAACCGAATTCTGAACAAAAAAATAAAAATAAAATGTTTAACAAACTCCATTCTAAAGTATGGTATGAATGATCCATTTCGCCTCGTCCAGGAGGTTCGTCCTTCATGCTATGCTTGTCGGAGATCCAAACGACCGGAAAACATTCACCCTGCAGAAATTGGAACTCTGCGCAAAACGAAAAATTCCACACGCGTGTATACCCGAGGCCGTACTATCTTTGTTAGATTTCCATAGTTAATACCAATTTCAGTGGTATTATAATTTGACTGGGTATTGGACATTGCCCAGTATTAACACCCCGTGTTTTTTCCTTCAACATGCTAGATCAACTGAACTATATACAATGCATATATACAATTAATATTTGACATACAATATACATTGAATGTAGTATACGCCTGGTATTAGCCGTTGCCGTCCCATGTCCACACGATATCTTTGAGGCCGGGCCTCAGATCTTCGCTGCAGAACTTACTGTATTCCAGTGTATCCCCGCCGTTCTTCGAAAGCTCCACCACGAATAGCAAGGGCGTGACATCGAAAATATCAGCATCATTAGACAAACGTCCCTTCCGCTCCTTCTCAGATCTCTGCAACTTCACCTTGCAGTCTTTAGACTTCTTAAAGCTGAACTGGAACAGCCTGGCAATCTCCTCCAACTTCGACATTATGCTCGACGCCGGCTCGGTCGACGTGAACCTCGATTCCTTCTGCTTCTCGACATTGTCGTTGAACAACCCGGTGAGATTGAACCCTCGCGAGATGGAAATGATACCGAAGGCATTGAGGTAGGCCGGGTTGTGGAGAATGAAAGGGGAGTCGACATCGTCCCATTTGCCGACATCGACATCGTCGGAAATGGGATTCAGTGGGCGATTGAAGCCCCGGTGGAAGATGTTTACATCTCCATCGGGGAGATGTTTCATTCAACTAGCGTATTCTTAATAGGGGAAGGGAACGCAGAACATAATGGGTATATATGTTAAAAAAGAACTACATTGTGTTTCATTGTTATTACTCACTTTATATAAGGAATAGAATTGTATTTACACCATGTTATCAATTTATTTATATTATTATAAGATTTATTTCAATCTTATCTTAATAAGGATTCACATAAATCTTAAAAAAAAAAATGGCATCCACATTAAAATAAAAAATGTATAAGAACCCTATTACAAAGAGTTTATACAACATATATAATAATAATAATAAATGGATTTTTAGAGCGTTTTAGATAAATAGATATATTAAGATACTTATAATTGTAGAAATAGTAATAATAATATTCTCTTTCATTGTCTTTGTTCATAGAGCAATGAAGAATAATAGACTCCTTTATTTAGGTTGAGTCTTAAATAAGTAATAAGGGTTAGCTTGTGTTAAGAATAGGATAGGATACTCTTTAGTCTTTAAGTCGGAAAGATAATTATAGAGGGTGGGAAAGGGGGCATTATTGGAAAAAAGTGTTTTATTAAAACACTTTTTTTTTAATGGGGGAGCATTATTAAAAAAAAGTGTTTTAATAAAACACTTTTTTCCAATAATGCCCCCCCTCCCACGAGGGTGGGATGGGGGAGCATTATTAGAAAAAAGTGTTTTAATAAAACACTTTTTTCCAATAATGCTCCCCCTCCCACCCTCTATTGACTCAGTTCAATGACACGATAAAGAAAGAGTTCAATAAAATAGTTCAATCCTATAAAGCCAAAGCATGTTTTTCATATTTTGCCAAATTCTAAATTAAATCAACATAGAAAATAAAAGTAAGCTCATTATATTGATTGTGATGTAAAATTTGTTGCAGTTAACATACTAAAAGCGATGATGCGACATTGTCAAACATCCTATTATTAAATGGTAGCGTTACCAAACTTGGTGCATTGGGAAATGAAATATAAAAACACTCAGAAATGAAATATAAAAATACTCGTTGAGATTGTACTATTATTAAATGGTAGTGTTGCCAAACTTGGTGCATTGGGAAATGAAATATAAAAACACTTGTTGAGATTGTACGATTAATAAATGTTAGCATTTTCAAATATATTTCACTTTAAAATGACATATAACAAAGAAAACTGCATTGGAGTTATAATCCTGGATAGTCATTTACCCAAACTCATCTAAAGTTCCACAATTGGAAGTTCTCTTTATTTCCAGATGATCGACATTAATGGTGATCGTTTCCTAGTCTAATCGATGGTAGGCGGTACATGCTAGCCTGGCTTGCGATGTGTCTAACCATAACAGGTGCAACACTCATCTATTAGGGTGGTTACATTATTTAAACACTGTAAATTATGTTCTATGTGAAAATTTGTATGGATTCTAATTTATATAGCTAAATCCCCATTAAAAACATTATCCTCCAAAGTTTAGTATATATTTTTTAAATTCATATTTAGTTAACTATTAACTTAATTGTGTTGCATGCCAACATTGTGCTTCAAAATTTAATATGCATGTTTGTAACACCTAATCACTACTAACACCAAAATTAACGGATTTTAATGAAATCTAGCTAACACCAAAATCTCCTTGGATCATCATTATCAAAGCATAATTGATTTCATTAAGACTTCAAACAACCCCTTCTGATAAAATTATAAAAACTAAACTCTATTTTATATTAATAATCACATCCCAATAAATGTTAGAGAAAGGTAACATGTCTATGTGAATTGGTTCTACACCGCATTATCCCAACAAAATATTAATATATATAAATTTTACTATATAGAATGCTTCAACTTGTCACCTCAATGGAGTTATCATGATATGATTTTTAATTACTCTATACATGTTTCTTCTTCATATATATAAGTTTCTATAGCCTCTTCCCCAATTTTTAGAGATAATCTAAAAGTTACCTCCATGAACTTTATCCATTCACAATCACAAGCCTTTAGGTTTTTCTAACAAAATAAAATACAAAGTGCTCTTAACTATGAGCTCAAACCTACTTCAATGACCATGAGAATTTTGTGATATTTCTATTAACCAGAGTTACTTAACATATATTCTTTATAAACTTACTCTATTTTATGTTTAAAGCTTTGCTTGTAACTAATAAACAACAAAAACTTTGAAAAATTCATTCTAAAATAAATACATTTCCAATTGAATTCTCAAATAACAAATGTACAAAACTTATACATGTTTACAAATAATGTTGAAAACATGAGATAATGTCTTGGAATGCAAAATTTATGAGAAAAAGGTTCAACCAAACCTTCATGCATGAAATGACATAGTAAACAAATGCTATAAATCCATGATATACAGTTGTATAATTTACATTAGTGGTCATGTCCTCTTCTAAATATAATGACAAAAATTCCTTCAAATGATACAAGGAAGAAATTTAAAATGTCTATATAAGGAACCCACTTAGAATATCAAGGTTGTGAAGCTTTTGTAGTCAAGCAGCCATGACCTATAATGAGTATAAAATATGAGAGATTAACTATTTCACCCATGATCTTTAATGACTATAAAATATGAGAGATTAACTATTCCAAGTTTCTGAGAAACCATTAACAAATTTTGTTGATCCATTATCACCAATTCTCATAACATGAAATATTCATAAATACTTTAAAAACATAACATTAAAAACATTCATAAAGATTAGACCTCATAGAGATGTTGCACATTCCCATCAATACCCGAATAACCCCTCCATATTAGAAAACTATCAATGAAACAACCCTAGCCTAATGACAGAAAATAGAAGAGCCCGAGCCTCAGCCCAAAGCACTTAAATAAAAATTACTCTTTGTTTAAAGCATTTAGCAATAACTTTAATACTCCTTGTATTAAGCATTTAGCAATAATAATACTAATATGAAGCATTTAGAAATAATAAGATGGGTATGCATCATTTAGCGATGGCTATAATAATATATTCATGGTATGCAACATTTACTGATTACTATATTTTCAGGATAGTTTGATTTCCGTGTAACATAACCTAGACGTATAAAAAGACACCTAGAAAGGATAGAAATAACCATAATATTCATATGAACAATTTATCAATAATAAGATGGGTATGCAACTTTTAGCGATGACTATAATAATATATAAGCCTGGTAGACAACATTCGTCGATTATGATATTTTTAGAATAGTTTGATTTCTGTGTAACATAACCTGGGCAGGTAAAAAGACACCCAGAAAGGCCGAAGACTCTTATTGGGTGGTGTATTTATCACATGATTCTTGATAATACATGTCGTGGAGTTATCAGTGCATGGATAACAAGTGGTAGAAAACAAGGTTGCCTGCCTAACATTCTTTTTCCCATCCCGTTGCCCGATCTAGTATCATGTTCGATGACTTCTTCCAAGAAGGAGCGGACAGTCTGAACCAAAATCAATTTAATAATTACAAAAAATTAATTAGAAAAACTTGCAATGCAATTTAATAATTAGAAAAAACTAATTAGAAAAAGCTAGTTTTTCATCAAAATCAATCAATAGGAGCATCAACTCCCTTTGCTAAATATTTTATTAAAATACTCATCTGAATGACCTATTGCTTGTTTGCTTCTATCTACAGGACTTAATAGAAATTGAACCACTTCTAAGGATACTCGGTGTTCCTTGGTTGCAGACCCTACTGTCCGTTTTTCGTCATCTCTAACAGAGAGGACTATTTGCATTTGGGAACCAGGTCATGTGCAATAAATTACCATACAAAATCTATAGATTTCAAGTACTTCAAAAAAATTATCAAGTTTGAATTATTTCAGTGAGGAAAGGATCATTTGGAAAACGCTTCAAAATAAAATTCTGAAGAACAAAACAAATGGCTGAGAACGATCATCTATACAAAATATGACAGATAATTACTCGAAATGCTTTACAAAAGCACATATTCACTCAACATGTATTGTAATGTACATAATAGAATAACATTAGGGAATAGTAGATAATCCTCAGAGTAATAAATTCTACCTTGCAGTCTTTTCAGGCCATGCTTAGTGAAGATCCCATGCGCATCATAGGACAACAAAAATCATATCTTCCCTGCCAGAATTCACATTCAAAGAAAATTGTATGTCATAATAGCTCTGGCCTGTTTAAATCATGTTGCATTCATTCCAACAACAATAAAGTATAAATATAACCAACCTAAATTGTTATCACATGTTCTTTCTTGATGTTTAGATTTTTATTTATGTTTGGAAATTCCTAAAATACAGTAGACAGTAGCATCCATTTTCTGGAACTTTCAAATCTTACACAAACCCATCATTTTCTTTATCTGGACTTCAATTCACATCAGAATGGACTCAAGGTGGATGAAGTAGATAGTCTAACACCAATTTTTGAGCATTCAGAGGGCAAAACAATCCACATTCTTGTGAGGAAGAATCTATATGAGGAACCTATATACCTCTTTCAAATCTTACACAAACCCATCATTTTCTTTATCTGGACTTCAATTCACATCAGAATGGACTCAAGGTGGATGAAGTAGATAGTCTAACACCAATTTTTGAGCATTCAGAGGGCAAAACAATCCACATTCTTGTGAGGAAGAATCTATATGAGGAACCTATATACCTTACAATTATTGTAGAATATAATGAGGGAGACCTCATTAATTCATAGGAGAGTTCACGGTGAAAATGTATAATGAATAATTACTAATACAAATGATAATATTATTATCAATGCGTTGTGATTGTTGGGATGGTGGCATTAACTTAAATAATGTGTTGCCTACACTCTTTGGGTCATATAATCCCTTTATAAGGATATTGTGCAATTCTAATCATGATTAAGAGAAAAAAATGGATTTCAATTTATGCACTTCAAAGGATTTTTAAGCATCTAACCAAGCAATATCTCTCAGCCATTTTTTGATTAAGCAATACTTAACTTTGTTACTATCATACAAGTGAGTGACAATGATTATTTTGTGATTTTTTTTGGTGTTTTTATTTTTTGACTTTATTTTATAGAAATTTGATGATATAAATTTTGGTAAAATTCTAATTTTCTGTTAAATTTAAATTGTATTTTTGAATGTATAAATAGATTTAATATCCTAAAAAACTCTTGAAGTATTAAGATTATACAAAATTAATTTCTCAAATCTGTAGTTCCAACAATTTCTAACCAAATTTCAAGTAAAATTGATGAAGACATATGCCCAGAAAAGAATCAAAAAATAAAACATTCAAACTAAATTGATTACTTTCACATTTTATGTGATAGTAAAATTAATACACAAAATGAATCTTTCTAACCAAATTTCAAGAAAAAATTGATAAAGACATATGCCCAAAAAAAACCAAAAAATAAAACACTAAAACTAAACTGATTACTTTCACATTTTATGTGATATGGAAATTAATACACAAAACAGATCTGAAACCCCAATGCCTTTAATAGAATATTCAATCATGGTATAAGAGATGAATTCACTACAAAGCTAGAATTTTGAGAATTCAATAACAAAGGCACCATTTTTTCTGCTATACAACAGGATCAAACAAACAGAGTTGGGGAAAAATATATTTCCAGTGAAAAAAATATCCAAGCAATTTTAGAAGTTAGAAACAAACCTTTGCTGCATGTAGCAAGTGCCCTCCATCCTTATACAAAACCCCACAGTTCGTGAGAGCACAAGCACTTTGAGGAGCGAGCACAATACCGTTTGCAAATCATTCAAATACTTTCAGAGTGAGGACTTTGAGAGTGAGAGCTTGCATTTGGAAACAAATTCTCTTTCCAATGTGAGATTCGACATTGATAAACTTTGTAATATAAATGTTTGATTTTTTGGTGTTTTTATAGGCATATTTTCTCGAGGGTTTTTCAGGGTGTTGAATCTATGTATACATTAAAAAATGCAATATAAACAACAGAAAATGACGATTTTACCCAAATCTTTTTGCCGTGAAAAAATTCAAAAGGTCAAATGTTTAGACAACACCTCAATCAAGTAGTCTAAATGTTTTAAACCAGAGGTTTAATAATAATGATGTTTTGAGTTACTTGGGTAAACAATATGCACCTTGTAACAAAGTAAAAATTGCTGTATAAACTAGGATATACACCATTAAATTTGAAATGCTTTAATGTTTTAGATATACACCAACAAATTTGAAATGTTTTAATACTTTAAATGTAAAGGTGTATATCCCAATCTATACAACATTTATTACTCTATTGTAAAATATATATTGTTTGTCGAATTACTTCGTCACTCAATACTTACTGCATTCTCTAATATACTATATTTGTAAAACATGTGCATATTGTCTTCATAAGTGACAGGTTCTGCCCAAAAAAGCCTGACATATAAGGAGAATTTTAGTGCGTGATCATCAAAGCCACAAAAATGATAACACTAAGAGGGAAATCCCACCACAATTGTACTCCATTCCCCGAGTTTTCTTCATAAAACTGGTCTCAATTTGATTATCGTGCATGGGAGCACCATCATGCACATGTAAATGGAAGTTTCCAAGGGGAACGTAGATCAGTTTTTTCTAAACTTTGGTGGTTTTTGAAATATCCATTACGTTTTGCTTCTAAGCATTCTTTGGCAGCATGACACGATGACATATTATCCAAATTGACTGTAACGGGAGTAAACATTTACTCTATCCAAGGGAAAAAAACATTTCCAACCAAAGTTATGCAACTTAAATATTTAGGCCACGCTAAGTATTTAGTATTGAAAACTATCCACTTCCAAACATCGGGAAGCCGCCCATATAATTTTATTTTGATTGATTGTTATAAAAGCTTAATATATAAATAATTTATTTTTTAAAACTATGCCAATTTAGATATTTTATAAATTATTGATCAGTACTACCCTTAATCACTACTCACAATCTCCATACTTCACTGTAAAATGAGATCGGGGACCTATGTTCGGACCTTTTTGAAGTAAAAAAAAAATGTTAGTGTGGAAAGCCCAGAGTGTCACAAATGTCAGTGGAAATCCTTTGAAATGACAAGTGGTACACTTCGATTCCAAATTGAAAAGCCCAAACTGGTTTGGCATAAAATTTGAGCCAAATTTGAAATTAAGACATCCTCAAACTCCAAAACTTGAAAAATCCCTGGCATTATGGGTAAGTCAAAGCGGCGTGTGTCCTTGAAGTTTTTAATTTTCCAGAATTGGTTCAGTGGTGTGCCAAACACTATGATGCAGAGAGAAGATTGGTCCTTATTCATTTTCCAGGTAAGAAAGTTTACCGCCTCACTTCAGTTGCTTTTAATGCTATGCTCTGTTTACCAAGGGCGGATAACAACTATGATCCTAAAATTGCGAAAAAATATTTAGAAAGATATAAAGGGGGGTGTGTATTAATGAACCCATGGAGAAAAAATCCTGTAAAAGACCCCTGTTGTAATATCCCTCAGCCGAATCCAATTGTAAATGTAATGTAAGTGTATTTAAGCTGGTGAGATGTTTTGACATCATTTTGTAATGCATTTTCCATGGCATAGTGCGCACATGAACTGCGTAGTAAAAAGATGTAGTGTGCACATTTTCGGATACCATGCGTAGTAATTAAAGTGCGCGTCGTATGGAGGTCAACGAGCCTTGTGTATAAGCTATGTGTTATAGGCTAGTGAGCCAGTTATTATAAGCTCAGATGCTTATGTTTTGGAATTAGGCCAGAGTGCTTAGATGTTAAAGGCCAGTGCGCCTATTTTGTATATGTCTCATGATTAAAATAAAATACATCGCTGCGTGCAGACTGACCACGATAAAAGATATGGGGGACTGAACTTCACCAGTTAGGGAAAGGGAGGGCCAAAAGTTAAGGGAAAGGGCTAAGCTAGAGAGCTTAAGCCAAAAAGAAATATTATATTAATATTCCCCTAAAGCATAAAGTATACATAATTATTTATCCTAAGTTCTAAAGTTGGGGACAAGTGGACCAAAGTAGCTTCCAACATGACAAGTGTCAAGTTGGGGACATGCATTCATATCATGGAGACTTAGCTCATTTGGTCACTTTTCATGAGGATTCTTACCAACAACGTGACCATCATTCTTACTATCATACTTCACAATCAGTTTCACGATGATTCCTTCCATCACTCAGTTATCCAGTCAATGATTCCATGACCATTTTCATTCACGCAGTCCGTTATCCTTGAGACATCCATTTCACTGTATCTGAGCCTGTTTCCTTAACCATTATGGTTGGTGTACCTGGTTATCTTGAGAGCGGATTGTCAGGCCTGTGGAAAATTGAAGAGGTGGGTTGAGTTGAGTGAGCACTTGAGACAGACTCTTTCCTGTTGTCTATGAACCTTAGCCTGGTTAGGAACCCCTTTACCCGGGTGGACTTCAGTCCCATCTCGGGGGTGACTTATTGTTGAGAATGATGAACAATGTAGTCTAAGGATGGGAGGTTCGTGGAAAGCATGTACGCAATTGGTGACAATATTTCCAAGGTAAGTACCAATCATATGATAAAATTATATGCTGCAATGTTATTTACGTGCTTATGTTACAGTTTATCATATATGTGATTATAATTGTCTGTATGATTATGGGTATTTTGTTAAGCCCTAATATTGGCTCATTACCCCTTAATTGTGGCATATTATATTTGTAATGTTATTTTATTTATGTCGGCTTTAGGCCATTAGTTGTAATTATACCTCCTAGTCTCCTATATATACCAATGAGACATTTTCATTTTGAATCATATTGTACTTGAACATTTAAGTGGGGTAAAAGGAGGTTGCCCCCTCAAAGAGGCTTAATATCTGAAATTATCTCTTTTTCAAGGCGTTGAGTATTTTTTCTGAGGTTTTTCTATGCTATATTGATATTTGGTTCTTAACATATGGTATCAGAGCGCAAGGTCTTGGGGTTTCGCTGCTACATCTGAGACACCTTGGAATTTCCTCTATAACTTTTCTTCTACAATGTTTCAGAAAGAATGGCTTGGAGGATATTTATTATACGGATCAAGGTACATTGGGTTCAAATTTTAGCTCTTGAGGCCTTATACTTTCGGAGATACAACCTGTACAAGATAAGCTCTGGAATCATCCTGAACTGAGTCATTGTGACATTTTTGCTATAAATTTTTTTATGTAACGTTTCAGACCTTGAACTCCAGAGTTTATTCACAAAAATTAGTAAGGTATTTGTGGTAAAAATTTCATCTTCCGAGTCATCTTAAATTTGTAGATACACCCTATGTAAGATAGGGTATCTAACTAGTCCTATTGACTAGTGTCAAAAAGGTGTTCCAGGTAAAAATATCATAACTTCTTACTAGATTATCCAAATTGAGTGGGACAGGTTTCATTGGATCGTGGACAATCTGTATTATTTTTGGTACGAGTTTCAGAATTTTATATCAATTATTTTGTGAGGAGCACACTATACAAGTGAGATCTCCTGGAAAGGCCAAAAATCGGCAAGTTGTGGGGAAGTTACTATAAATTTCACTTGGAACATCCAATTTTTATCAGACCTATGTCATTGCAGAGAAGAAATATCAGAGAACTACATAAAAGAAAGTTTCATACCCAGAAGGGCCAAAACTTCGGAGATACAACAGAAGAAAGATTCTCTAGCAGAACCACCTCAAAATCAAGGTTCAAAAGTGATACTTGGCCAACATGCCACCCAAAAAGGGAACTTCTACACCAAATAAGCCTCCAGACAATCCTACTTGGACTCTTGATGAAGGTGAAGAAATGTGTAGGGA
>ML801819.1:65236-78515 GCA_009831015.1 Picea engelmannii
TCAACATCGTAGTGAAAGAAGTTTTGAAGTAGGGGATTGGGTGTTTTTAAGACTACAACCATACAAACAGATGTCCCTCAAGAAAGCCAAGAAGGATAATAAATTATCACGAAAGTACTATGGCCCTTATAAGGTGTTGCAAATGATTGGTACTATGGCATACAAATTGGAGTTGCCTGCATCTTCACAAGTACACCCAGTTTTCCATGTTTCATGCTTAAAGAAGGTTATAGGCGACAAGATCCGAGTTCAAGCTATATTGCCAGAACTTGACGAGGAAGGAAAAATCATATTGGAGCTTGAAGCCATCACTGACACAAGAATTCGCCAGCTGAGGAATAGATCCATTTCAAATTTTCTCATTAAATGGAGGAAACTACCGGCTGAAGATTCCACTTGGGAAGATGAGTCTTTTATACAGAAGCATCTAGAGTTACTCAAGCATTGTGGACAACACTTGTCTCAAGGGGAGGGGCATGTTGATCCCTAATATTGGCTCATTACCCCTTAATTGGGGCATATTATATTAGTAATGTTATTTTATTTATGTCGGCTTTAGGCCATTAGTTGTAATTATACCTCCTAGTCTCCTATATATACCAAGGAGACATTTTCATTTTGAATCATCTTGTACTTGAACATTTAAGTGGGGTAAAAGGAGGCTTCCCCCTCAAAGAAGCTTGTTATCTGAAATTATCTCTTTTTCAAGGCGTTGAGTACTTTTTCTAAGGTTTTTCTATGCTATATTGATATTTGGTTCTTAACATATTTCCATGTATATGCTGCATATCCATGTTTATTGTTATTTCAGTATGAAATCGTATATTACAGAATGTAATTGTTTGTTTACGTTTATATGTAAAGCTTCCACCAAAGTGTTGTATGTATATGTTTAAGTTGCATGCAGTTTGAAGAGAAAATTTATGTGGCATAACTCATTTGAATACTGGGTATGTTACCGTATGTTCCGCAGTAAGAGAACGAAAGTGTTCCCTAGAGTAGCATGGTCCGGCTTGTTGAAGGATGGGGATGTTAGAAACTGGTATCAGAGCATGAGAGATTGTTCTGGAGTGGCATTCCCCGGCCTGTGGGTGGCCTGGGGACGTTACAAATTGGTATCAGAGATTCAGTTTCAACACTGAGCCTGGATGGGACATAAAGGTTCAATTGAAGCTAATATTCATAGACGATTAATTTCAAAGTGACCAATTTTCAATTCACGGAGCATCCATGGAAAATATTGGCGTGCAGGTGCACGCGGAAAACGTTGGATTGCAAGTGTGCGCAGTAAATTGTGGCGTCGCATGGAAGGATATTGTGTGCATATGCATGCACTGAATTTAGTCTTGCGCGGTGAGCACACACATAGTAATGTGCACATGTGGTGCGCGAGTATTGCATAACACATAGGAGTTTTGTTGGTACGCGCATAGTATGAGTATTGTGTATTCAATGGTGCACACAGATTATTGTGCACGATGGAACATGTTGAACTTTGGCATGGTACAATGCATAGGGCGAAATGCATGTGGAATATCAGTGCACGATACCAAAACTGTGCACAGTGGATATTGGTGCACAATGCAAAATTAGTGCGCACAAGTTGTCGGCGCGACGAAGAAGAAATGCATAGTGGATATAGGTGCGCAGAAACACGTTTTACCTTGTGGTGTTACTATGCACGATAAATACGGGTGTACAGGATGAATTTTTTGTGCATGCAAAGCTGTTTAGAAGGCGATGAGTCTGAGTTAATAGAAAATTTTGCATGATATTAAAGGAAAAAGAAACACACCGCATCAAAGCATTATTTGAAATGAATTATGATTTTTATATTCCTCCGATTCAGACAGATGGAAGTGAAATATAAGATTACAAGAAAAACATACTATAAAAGAAAACAAGACTCATAACACAACCAGTTAAAATTTTGTAATAAATAGTCCAAAATCCGCTTCTGCATTTATATAATCATATTAATCCCAAAATTACAAAAAGGGAATGATAACAGTTATCATGTTGTAAAAGGGTTGTTTAAGAACATGACTATCATCTCTAGTGCTCCTTACCTCTATTACCAGCTATTCAAGATTCGTTGAAACATACTTAATTTTAGTTGAATACTCATTTCAGCTTAGCGATCTCCTCCTTTAAAGAATCTAACCAGACCGGTTGATTATCTCCAACACTTTCGACTGCTTCAGCAGTGGATTCCTCCTTCTTATGCTGCTTTCTCCTTTTCTTCTTAGCAATTGACATGTTGATGATTAAATCCTTCATAGTGGGATTCAACTTGACTTCCAACTTCGAGTCTATAGTCGACTCTGTGTGGAATTTAGTAGCTAGAATGTGAGCAAGTACCCTTTCCTCCTTATTCGCAGGTAAGTCTAGCATGTTGCCCGAATAACCAATCTCACTAGATTTAGATTTTCCCATGTATCTCAGTTTGTGGATATCGAAATGGTTTTACAGAGAGAAGAAAGTCGAGCAATTTGGAGATTACTTCATTTATGGATAAACAGATTCCTTCATACTTAAGGATTGGTAGTTATAGAATTCCAATTATGAAGCGCAGACATACTACGTACAAGAGCGTTGGGTTGCCATGCTCGAATAATCCATTTCAGATGATTAGCTTTTGATTTCATTACATGGCAACGTTCGGCTGGCGTCACATGGCTGCAAAGTACCGAAGGAGTGAAATGGGGTGATCCGACTAGCCGTCACCTGTTCCATGAGTGGTAGATTTGACATATGGAAACACATGATACCGCGTCGTAGCGAAAGTGGTTTCGACAAACCGCCTTTAGCCCAGATGTATCTCTGAAGGCACCGCACATCTATGTTTTCAAGACTTGGGTCTTATCTAGAATTTTCATTGTGATAACACCAGGAAATCAAGAGAGATAATTCTAATGTATATATTGAACCAAAATGGGTCATATTTTTCATGAATTCTTGAATTGTTAGCCTAATAAGTTTCGATGGCTACACATTTTGCCAAATTTACAACAGGTAGATCAAATCAGATCAGTGTAGAGTCCATAGGAATGAAAGAAGCACAGGGGAATTACAGTCAGGAAGATGAGGGCAGAGGGGTGGATGTCCATTTGGACATTGAAGGAACAAACTCCAATGGACATGGAGAAGAAAGGAATGAAAACATGAATATGGTAGAGACCATTAAAAATTTGCAAAAGGATGTCCAAATCTATACAACTGATAATGAAAGGCTTATGAGAGCCAAGGAGAAACATGATGACTTCAACATGAAGTTATTGTATGGATTGAACAAAATAGAAAAGAAATTGATTAAGGAGAGTGGCTTAAGAAAATCTGGAAGTCACAAGCCTTCGGATGAGGAAAGAAAAGCAAGAAGTGTTAGCAGACATCACCATCACTCCCCAAGGCATTCCAATAAGAGAGAAGGAAACAACTCAAGTCCATCCCCTGTCATAAGGTATAAGAGGTCTGGGGTAGATGAACTACGAGGAGAAATGAACAAAATCAAACCTCCAACATTTGATAGAGAGCACAAAAAGGATGAAGATGCAGAAACATGGTTACTGGGCATGAGAAAGTATTTTCAATTGCATAATTATTCTTCTCATGCAGAAGGTAAAATTGCTATCTATCAACTCAAAGGAAAGGCCTCCATGTGGTGGGATCAACTTGTGCAGGTGCAACCCATTAAAGAGAAAAGTGTTACTTGGAGGGAATTCAAGAAGCATTTTGAGAAGAAATACTTGACTAAGAGATACAATGACAAAAAAATGAAAGAGTTATTTGAACTCAAGCTTGGAAGTATGACCATAGATGAATAGAAGAGAAGGTTTCTAGAACTGCTGAAGTATGTCTCTTTCATCAAGGATGAGGCAGTCAAAATTCAAAGGTATTTGAGTGGATTACCATCGTTCATCAGTGAAAAAATATAGTATGATGATCCCAAGATATTAGAAGAGACCATAAGGCGAGCTAAATGCCTATTTGATTAGCAGAAAGCAAAGCCATCTTTCCAAAAGGCTTGGGAAGACAAAAATAAATTCAAGATGGATCAGAGGAAGAAGGGAGCTAAGCCACCATTCTTTAGAAATAATCTACAGGGACAACAAATGCCTAAGGAACCCAGAACAATTGACATAGGGAGTCAAAGTCCAAGGCATCCACCTAGTCAATGTTGGGGTTGCAAATGATATCATAGGTTCAGAGATTGTCCTCACAGAGGTGAAAAAGGTAGGGTTGTTCACAATGTACAACAATTTGAAACAATGGAGGACATGGGAAGATATGTGCCAAGGATTTATGCAGCCCTGGACAACAAGCAAGTAGAGTATCAATCCCACATGATTGAAGTGGAAGGTATGATCAACAACCAAACCATTGCTATTTTAATTGATTCAGGAGCTAGCCATAGTTATATAGACCCTAAGATGGTGGAAAGTTTTCAATTTCCAAGAAGTAAGCATGGGAAATCCTGGTTGGTGCAGCTGGCTACAAGAGCCAGAAGAAAAGTTAATGAGATGGTTAAGTCATGCCTCATAGACATGCATGGACTGAACACCAAGGTAGATTTGAACATCTTGCCTTTAGGTTCCTATGACTGTCTAATTGGGATGGATTGGTTGGACCAACATCATACTCTCCTAGACTTCCATAACAAAGAATTTACTTTCCTGGATGAGAAAGGGATACTAAGGAAAGTGTAGGGAATTCCCAGGGTAGTAACCATTAGAGAAATTTCAGCATTGTAGCCGAAAAAATGTTACAGAAAAGGGTGTCAAATAATTGCAGCTCATTTGGCGGAGACACCTGAAGATAAGGTGCCAAATTTGGAGGATTACGCAGTCCTGGAAGATTTTGAAGATGTGTTCAAGGAGATACCAGGACTACCCCCAAGGAGAGACATTGATTTCTCTATAAATCTAATGCCTGGAGCAGCTCCAGTGTCAAAGACTCCTTACAGAATGAGTACACCAGAGTTGAAGGAGTTGCAAATGCAGCTTGAATAACTTCTGAAGAAGGGGTATATACACCCAAGTGTGTCACATTGGGGTGCCCCAGTCTTGTTTGTGAAAGAGAAAGATGGAACATTAAGATTGTTCATTGACTTCGGACAGTTGAATAAAGTGACTGTTAAGAACAAGTATCCTCTGCCAAGGATTGATGATCTCTTTGATCAATTGAGGGATGCAAAGGTATTTTCAAAGATAGACCTCAGATCAGGATACCATTAGGTAAGGATTAAAGAAGAAGATATTAGCAAGACCACCTTCAGGACAAGGTATGTTCATTATGAGATCACAGTGGTGCCATTTGGGTTGTCAAATGCACCAGCTATTTTCATGTGCTTAATGAATGGTGTTTTCCGAGAATATTTGGACAAGTTTGTCATTATCTTTTTGGATGACATTCTTATATATTCTAAGTCATAGGAAGAGCATGAACATCATTTTAGGATGGTGTTGCAAGTATTAAGGGAGCATCAGTTGTATGCCAAATTGAGCAAGTGCTCATTTTATCAGAAACAAATTCATTATTTGGGGCATATCATTTCAAAGGATGGGATAACAGTGGATCCTGAGAAGATAGAGGCCATTAGATAACAACCAGCACCAAAGAATGTGACAGAGGTGATATCATTCATGGGTCTTGCAGGCTACTACAGAATATTTGTTGAAGGAATCTCAAAGATTGCACACCCAATCACTTCCTTGCAAAGAAAGGGGGTGAAGTTTTAGTGGACACTGGATTGCGAAAAGAGTTTCCAACACTTGAAAAAATTATTGACAATTGCTCCAATATTAAGGATTGCATATCCAAATGAAGACTTCATTGTATGCACAGATGCATGTAATGAAGGACTTGGTGGATTCCTCGGTCAAAAGGGGTTTGTTATATGTTATGAATCAAGGAAGATGAAGGAGCATAAAAGAAACTATGCCACTCATGATTTGGAGATGGAAGCCATAGTGCATGCCTTGAATAAATGGAGAAACTACTTCATGGGAAAGAGGTTTGAGCTAAGAACAGACCACAATGGTCTGAAATATTTATATGATCAGCCAAATATAAATGCTAGGCAAAGCAGATGGTTAGAATTTATAAGCGAATATGACTTTGATATAAAGCATATCAAGGGGAAAGAGAATAAAATGGTTGATGCACTCAACAGGAGGGTGCATGAACTACATGCTACAACCATTAGCATGTATTAGACTGATATTAAAAGAAAAATTCTAGAGGTTGCAAATGCAGATCTGCAATATAGAGAATTGGTAACAATTCTACAGCAGGGTAAGATGCCATAAAAGGTGGATAATTATAATTTCGATATAGATGAAATACTTCTATACAAGAACATAATTTTTGTTCCAAATGTCCAGGACTTGAAACATACGATTTTTCATGAAATGCATAATGTTCCTTATGCAGGACACCCTGGATATCAGAAAACAATGGCAATGATCAAGAGCCATTACTTTTGGCCAGGTATGAAGAGAGAGATCGTTGAATACATCGCTAGATGTATGGAATGCCATAAAGCTAAAGCTGAGCATAGGAACCCATCAGGGTTGTTGCAACCTTTACCTATTCCTGAATGGAAGTGGGAAGTGGTGACAATGGATTTTATTACAGGATTTTCTAGAATAGGCAAGTTGCATGATTCGATCATGGTGGTGGTGGAAAATCTTACGAAAGTTTCCCATTTTATTGCACTGAAAACTACTCACAAGGCAATAGATGTTGCTGATATTTTCATGAAGGAAGTGGCACAATTGCACGAAATTCCTAAAACAATTGTGTCTGACAGAGACTCGAAATTCACCTCGAATTTCTAGAAAGGATTGTCCAAAGGATTTAGAACGAATCTGAACTTTAGTACAGCTTATCATCCTGATTCTGATGGATAGACAAAGAGGGTGAACCGAGTGATAGAAGACATACTGAGAATGTATGTGATGGACAAACCATCGAAATGGGAAGACTACCTACACTTGGTAGAATTCTCTTACAACAATGGGTATTAGGCATCGTTGAAGATGAGCCCATTTGAATCACTTTACAACATAAAGTGCAATACTCTAGTAAGTTGGGATAATCCAGCTGATAGGACAATAGTTGGGCGAGAGTTGCTCAAGGAGATGGACGACCAAATGATAAAAATTAAGTAGAATTTAAAAGTTGCCCAAGACAGGCAGAAAAGTTATGCCGATAAGAATAGAACCCACAAAGAGTTCAAAGTGGGTGATCATGTTTTCCTGAAAGTGAAAGCTAACAGGAGTTCCCTGAAGCTGGGAAGCTGCGCCAAGTTGGTAGCCATATTTTGTGGGCCATTTGAAATCCTAGAGAGGATTGGTCCAGTTGCTTATATGATTTCATTGCCCGCATCTATGTCTGTTCATATTGTCTTCCATGTATCATTGCTAAAGAAATATATACCTGATGCTAATCATGTTATTGATTGGAATGTGATTTAGGTGGAGCAAGAAGACGCTTTTCAAGTGCATCTGGTGCGCATTTTGGATCGGAAAGTCAAGGAACTTCGGAACCGAGCCATAGGGCTTGTAAAGGTCCAATGGACCTGGTACGGTCTTGAGGATGCTACTTGGGAGCATGAGGATGCAATGCGGGTAGAATACCCTCATCTTTTTTAGTATTTTTGAATAATTGGTTGTATATGGGTATATGATGCACTAAAGACAATGTATAAATAAGGGGAGGGGATTGTAATATCCCTCGGTCGAACCCAATTGTAAATGTAATGTAAGTGTACTTAAGCTAGTGAGTTGTTTTGACATCATTTTGTAATGCACCTTCCATGGAATAGTGCGCGCATGAACTGCGCAGTAAAATGATGTAGCGTGCACATTTTCAGATACCATGCGCAGTATGGAGGTCATCGAGCCTTATGTATATGCTATGTGATATAGGTTGGTGAGCCAATTATTATAAGATGAGATGCTTATGTTTTGGAATTAGGCCAGAGCACCTACATGTTAAAGGTCAATGCACCTATTTTGTATATGTCTCATGATTTATATAAAATAAATCGCTGCACGCAGACCGACCACGATAAAAGAGATGGGGGGACTGAACTTCACCAGTTAGGGAAAGGGAGGGACAAAAGTTAAGGGAAAGGGCTAATCTAGAGAGCTTAAGCCAAAAAGGAATATTATATTAATATTCCCCTAAAGCATAAAGTATGGATAATTATTTATCCTAAGTTCTAAAGTTGGGGACAAGTGGACCAAAGTAGCTTCCAACATGACAAGTGTCAAGTTGGGGACATGCATTCATATCGTGGGGACTTAGCTCATTTGGTCACTTTTCACGAGGATTCTTACCAGCAGCTTGACCATCATTCTTACTATCATACTTCATGATCAGTTTCATGATGATTCATTCCATCACTCAATTATCCAGTCAATGATTCCATGACCATTTTCATTCACACAGTCTGTTATCCTTGAGACATCCATTTCACTGTATCTGAGCCTATTTCCTTAACCATTTTGGTTGGTGTACCTAGTTATCTTGGGAGAGGGATTGAAGAAGTGAGTTGTCAGGCCCGTGGGAAATTGAAGAGGCAGGTTGTCAAGCCCATGAGAAATTCTCTGAGTTAGAGAATTGATGGGGATTGATTCCCGAAGGTGCTAAACTGCAGCTATAGTTCTCTAAGACTTCCTGTCTGACCTGTTGCTGAAGCCCTGGAAGGGAAGTGGGGCAGTCGAGGGACTGTTGAGAAAAGAAGGGGCACACTTCCTTGGGTGGGATAGGCATGTGGGGAATGAGAGGTTGTAGGCTATTAGTTGAGTGAGCACCTGAGACATAGTCTTTCCTATTGTCTATGAACCTAAGCCTGGTTAGGAATCCCTTTACCCGGGTGGAGTTCAGTCCCAGCTCGGGGGTGACCCACTGTTGAGAGTGATGAACAATGTCGTCTAAGGCTGGGAGGTTCATGGACGGTCTGTACGCAGTTGGTGACAATATTTCCAAGATAAGTACCACTCATATAATAAAATTATATGTTGCATTGTTATTTACGTGCTTATGTTACGATTTATCATATATGTGATTATAATTGTCTGTATGATTATGGGTATTTCCCTATATATGCTGCATATCTGTGTTTAGTGTTATTTCAGTATGAAATCGTATATTATAGAATGCAATTGTTTGCTTACGTTTATATGTAAATCTTTCGCAAGAGTGTTGTATGTATATGTTTAAGTTGCATGCAGTTTGAAGAGAAAATTTATGTTACCGTATGTTCCGTAATAAGAGAACGAAAGTGTTCCCTCGAGTAGCATGGCACGTCCTGTTGAAGGCTGGGGATGTTACAAACTTGTATCAGAGCATGAGATATTGTTCTGGAGTGGCATTCCCCGGCCTGTGGGTGGTCGGGGGACATTACACCTGCTCTACTGCCCATAACTATGATATTGGTCTCCTCTCATAGCCATACATGGACTTAGCCTGGTTGTTGTGTAAACTATGGGGCTTAAAGAATACTTCAAAATTTCCCAGGGAGTTCATCTATGTTATTCAAGGATTAAGAGAGAAAGAGAACCCTATAACCTTTGACTGGGGGGCTATTATTTCAGACACGGTGGATCATCAATTGAGAAAATTAAAAAAAAACTAATACTTTTATGCTACTGCCTACCTAATGGCTGCACTCTGCTTTTGGAATGACTACCCCAACTTTCCGAGAGCAACGCAAAGGACTCATGAAGAGCGTCCCATACAATTTTGGTACCTTGTGCTTAGGAAGGCGAATGAATTGGCACACTTTTATACCATTTAGGACAAATTTGTTTTTGCTGTCAAAATGTTCATTACAGGAGGCACCCGTGACAGATTAACTTAGAAAGCTAAGGAATTCCTTAGACGAAGAGATGATTATTTCGTAGATGCTACATGGAATTAGATTAGGCTCTATGGCTCCCCTGTAGAACCATACCTTCTTCCCTGGTGTGTCTGTGACCATTTTGTCCTCCTTGATATTCAACCTACTGTATATTCAATACCCCGAGAATAGCTCTGGATTCCATGTTGTGTGGCTCATTGAGATCCGACCTCCACTACGATAGGCCACTATGGGTGCCTTATAAGATCCAGGGGAAGACGCTGGGGAAAAACCTGGTGCAGGAAGAAAATGCCAAGTTGATAAGACGAGCAAGCGGGGTTGGTGAGTAATCCTAGTTTAGATATTAAGAAAGATCAGAGTCGGTGAGAAATAACGATGAAGGAGAAGATATGTGTAAAGAAGATCGGATAAACACAAACTATGGGATGACAAAAACATGTATGTGTTTAATTCACATATCAAAAACATGTTCGTGTTTTATTGGTCGTGGATAGACGAAGAAAATTTGAGAGTGAACTCCCCCTAAAAGAACGCCTTCGGCATAAATATATGAAGGTGTTTACAAATTTTGTAAAGAATTTATTAATAGTTGATCTTATAAGATTTGTGTAGATATTATGTTTATATATTTTATAAATACATATTTAAATGTGTTCTTGTTGCTTTACATTGATCTTCATGGAGTGGAAAGGAGGGTGTATGCATGAATGTCGAGGTTGAAGGGTAAAATATATATGTATGCATGCTGGCCAAGGTTGAAGAGTAGAATATACATGTATTCATGAAAGTCGAGGTTGGAGGGCATAAATTATTTACAAAATAACCCATGAATGAAAAAGTTTTTGCAATTTGAAAAAAACTTCAAATGTCAGTGTTCAACTTCAAAGAATCCATTGCTCGAATACACACATAACTTTTTGGCATACCTAAAGCATGTATGATATTATCTTCCCATGTTTTCTACAATCCTCCTCTCTTTGCTACTATTAGCCTCTCTATGTTTCTCTCCTCCTCTGTCTGCTACTATATGCCTCTCCTTTGTCTGCTTCTACTCTCCTCCCTTCTCCCCTACTATACTACGTTATAATGGATTTATGTAGAGTTATAGATAACTAATAATAGATTTATGTCGAGTTATGTGTAAAGAATATTTTTTAATGAGTAGCCTATATTATATTTTTCCACATGAGTACAACAATATTAATTCCACCTGCTTATAATAATATTTTTCCTACCTCCCTACCCCACTATTTGCTTGATTAAATGGCTTGGAAGTGGAGGGAAGGAACTAGCTAGAAGGAGTGGTAAGGAAATCACAATACATAACTAAAGCATTTGTTAAACCCTAACGTCTAATTTAGTAATGGAAAATAATATTCCATTAATCATAACACTATGTAATCATAACTTTTCACTTAAGAAACAACAAAAATATTTTCCATTCATTAAATCTTAGCCACACATGTCATCTTTGCATTAAAAGAACCTATCATATAACACCCCATTTCCAATAGGGGCACACAATATGTGCAATGTTATATACTTAATGGTGAATTGTTAAATATTTTGATTGTATTTTAGTAGCAAAATATAATTATAATTTGTGATGAATGGGTGAGTTCAAGCTAATGATGGTCTCTCATGACATGTTAGTGGCAATGCAAACCTAGAAAAACATCAACATGTTAACTTGGAGGGACTATTCAAGGTACCTTTACAATGAATTTGAATATGGTGTAAGAAGATGAAACTTAGGAAATTGAATAGCTTTCCGAAGATACAACTTTTATTCATAGAAATTGTGAATAACTATGTAAAATTTGATTTTTTCTAACAATGGTATCTTATTTTTCCAACAAAATATAAGGTAAATTTTTTTGTTCGTGCAGGTGTTGAGTACCTTAACGATGAAATTTCATTCCAAAAACTTGTGTACTTGTAGAGAATCCGTATTTTTTGGAAATTTATAATATCAATTTTATATTTTTTAACATTATCAAAGTCAACATATCCATAAATTATGTCGTCTTTTGTTCGTGCAGGATAAGAGAGTCTTAAAATGATCAAAACACTTTCTTTTTTTTTTTGAGATCGTAGATTTCAGTCTCATCTAGTGCCACATATAACTCATTCGAGAAATGGTTAAGTCAACAAAAAGTTATAGCAAAAATAAGAGAGGTATGTATTCTAGGATATCGATATATGTCAAGACAAAAATAGATTAAAAATTGTAAGCATTATTAATTTTTTTTTTTATATATTTAGAATCTTCACAACCAACTGTATCTATATCTGTAGTTTCATCAATAACTGAATTTTGTAGCCTATATGATAATAACATAAAAAACAAAAAAATGGATAGGAATTCATAAAAATGAAGGTTTTTATGTATTTGTAGACCAAAATACTAGGTTCGTCATCCCAAACCTAAATATGAGGTAACCAACTCAACAAACATGTATGATAGAGTTTTCACTCCCACCGAAAAAAAAATGAAATTCAAATAAATCTCGCACGCTTTAGGAACACACACATGTTCATAAAACACACGTGCATTATTAGCAACAAGAAAGCGCACGTATTCTTGTTAACAAAAATAAATTCTTCCTCCCTCTTCCCACCCCTTCTCCCTCCCTCTCTCCCTCTATCTTCCTCTCTTTCTCTATGACCTCACTCTCACTATCCCTTTCTCTCTCTCTCCTCTCCCTCTCTCTCTTCCCCCTCTTCCCCTCTCTCCTTGTGTCCCTCACCCCCCCCNCCTCCATATATACCCTTCTCTCTCTCTCTCTCTCTCACACACACACTCACTCAATATCTCTCCTTCTCCCTCTCTCTCTTCCCTCACTCTCCTCCCTCTGCCACTCTCTCCCTTCTCCCTCTCTCTTCTATAGAATTATTTCTCTCTCCCTCTCTACCCAACTCTTCTTCCTCCTCCTCTCTCTTTCTTTCTGTCTCTCTCTCTCTATCTCCTCGCCCCTCCCTCCTCCCCCTAGCATTATTTCCCTCTCTCTGTCTACCCAACTCTCTCTCTCTCTCTCGGCCCCTCACTCTCTCTCTGCCTCTCACTCTCTACCTCTATCCCACTCTCTCAGCTTCTCATCTCTCCTTTTACCTTTCTCTCTCTCACACACACACATCCCCCTCTCTTCTCCTATATCTCCACCTTCCTTCCTCTCTCTCTCTCTCTCTCCCACCCCATATATCCCTACCTCCCCTACTCTGTCTCTCTCTCACACACACATTGCCCCCTCTCTCTCTCTCTCTCTTGTGCTCTACCTTCCCCTCTCTTGAGAGAGAGATCTTGACAGAGGGGGAGAGAGTGATATAGGAGAATAGGGAATGCGAGAGGGGTGGATGAGAGAGAGGGAGGGAGGGAAAGGGAAAGAGAGAGAGAGATAAAGAGGGGGG
>ML801819.1:78674-119501 GCA_009831015.1 Picea engelmannii
CAAGGAGAAATTGAGAGAGGTGAAAAGCAGAGAGAGAGAGAGAGAGAGAGAGAGAGGGTGAGAGAGAGAGAGAGAGGGGGGGAGACAACGAGTGAGAGAGAGGGAGAGAGCGATTAGAGAGAGAGAGGAAGATAGATGGAGAGAGAGAGGGGGGGCGGGGTAGAAGGGGGAGAGAGAGATATTTCATGTTAACAACAACACACATGTGCTTTAGGAATGTGCACCCATTCCTAAAGTGTGCACACGTTATTTTTATTTCATTTTTTTTTAGGAATGTGCACTCATTCTTGTACATGTGTTTCTCGGGAATGCACACACGTTCTTGGCAACGTGCCTACGTGGCTTGTTGAGTGGAGGTTCGGGGTTTGTCGAACCTGTCACATCACGAACACATGCACGTTCCTAGAAATGCGCACGTGTTCCCGCAAGTGCAAGTTCTTGCTCACCCTGTTGCCACTTTATCGTCCACCAACTTCGTACACTCACCCGAATGTTAAAATGTGAAAAATGTTATTAATGGTTTTTAATTAATAAGAAAAGGTATTGAACAATATGTGTCACATTATTTTTAATAGTGAATGATGATTATCAAAAGATTTTATGACAAAAAAGTTGGTATAGATTTGGATCATCCAAGCATAGTCAATGATTGACTTTGTAAATCAATTGTTGACTTTGTAACTCACTCTCTAATAACCCAATACAATCAGATTACAAAATCAACTATTAACTTTGTAAATCAATAGTTGAATTTGTAATGAGTATCCAATAACCCAAATCTACAATCAGATTGCAAAACACTTTTAGCAATTTTAGCAACTATCTCCATTAGCTAAACATTTTTTAAATCTAATAATGTTCCAACGTTATTTCCCATAGTTTCATAAACAAAATGAGTTTCCTGCTGAATCAGCCGAGTGCAATACTGATTTTGACCATTCGACAAAGGTGGCAAAAATTGTATTTTGGATAACCAATAAAATTAGTGAGCGATACAATACTGAATTTGACCATTGGACAAAGGTGGAAAAAATATCTTTTAAATAACTCATAAAATTAATGAACAAATTTTAGTTATAATGGTTGGCGGTCAAAATATTTTGGATGTTTTTTGTATTTTTTAAAAGTGAAATCTAATAGTGATCAAACGTGATTTCCTCACAGTTACATAAAAAATTGTTTCCTGCTGAATCCATCGGGGTACACTATTGATATTGATCATTTCACAAAGGTGGTAAAATTATATTTTGGAAAACTCAAAAAATTAATTAATCTGTTCTTCATTGTATATACGAGGATGATGGTTTCCGTCCGTTAAAACCAGATTTATATATTCATTTTATTTGAAAATTTAAAATTTAAAAAGGTGGAAATACTCCACCACCACACCTGGATAACGAAGTAACATGTTCACTATCAGTCTCTGAAATTGGAATCATAATCTTGAAGCTTGTTGTCACTCTCGTCAAAATTAAAAGCTTATTCTAAACGTTTTATTGGTAGTTTTTTTTTGGTTATTTTGTTGATTTTTTTCGAAATTCTGTGATGAATTTTTGGATTTGTAGATTTGAGTGATTAAGTTTGTATAATTCAAATGCTTCATAAGTTTTTCAGCCAGCTGAAACCATTTATGCAATTTAAACAACAGAAAATAGTGTTTTTTTCCAAATTTACATCAGCTAATTATAACCAAGAAAACTCAAAATTAAATCCATCCTGATAGAATCAGATCCGGATAGAATCAGAAACCTGTCCATATCAGCCGGCTTCTTGTGACCTCGTAATCTGGCGATCCTAAGATTGCTGAAATCACACAATCTATTGTTGAAAATGCGATTCCAACCATCTAGATCGATTCAGAAACCTGTTTTTCATGATTAAGATTGCAGAGTTTGATTGCTTGCATGTCATGTTCATGGCAGAATTTCCCTAATTCATTCCAAAGATATAATTTCCCCTTATCCCGACCCATTTCACCTATTGGAAGGGAAGAGACGGATGGGATGAATGACCCTTATCCCACCCCTTTCGCCTCGTCCAAGTGGTTCGGTCTTCATGCTATACGTGCCCGGAGATCCAAACGACTGTAAAACATTAACCTTACAGGAATTGGAACTCTGTTCAAAATGAAAAATTCAACACGCTTATATACCTGTACTATATTTGTTACACTTCCATAGTCAATACCAATTTCAGCAGTACTATAATTTGACTGTGTATTAGACATTGCCTTTCTACATGCCAGGTAAACTGAACTATATATAATGAATATTTATTGGATTATATACAATGAATGTAGTATACTGTATATGCTTGGTATTAACCGTTGCCGTCCCATGTCCACACGATATCTTTGAGGCCGGGTCTCAGATCTTGGCTGCAGAACTTACTGTATTCCAGTGTATCCCCGCCGGTCTTCTGAAGCTCCACCACGAAGAGCGAGGGCGTGACTTCGAAAATCTCAGCATCAATAGACATATGCCCCTTCCGCCCCTGCTCAGACCTCTGCAACTTTACCTTGCAGCCTTTAGACTTCTTAAAACTGAACCGAAACAGTCTGGCAATCTCCTCCAACTTCGACATTATGCTCGACGCCGGCTCAGTCGACGTGAACCTCGATTCCTTCTGCTTCTCGACATTGTCGTTGAACAACCCGGTGAGATTGAACCCTCGCGAGATGGAAATGATGTCGAAGGCATTGAGGGAGGCCGGCTTGGGGAAAATGAATGGGGAGTCGACATCGTCCCATATGCCGACATCGATATCATCGGAAAGTGTATTCGGCTGGCGATTGAAGCCCCGGTGGAACCAGGGGACCTTCATAAGCTGCGGGACAGTGATCCTTGTCTTTGGGTTGGGATCCAGCAGCCGGAGTACAAGTCGCCGGACTTCAGAGGAAAACCACGGCGGGCATTTGAAGTCCCCTTTGTAGATCTTCCTATACATGACCACGAGGTTCGCGTCCTGGAACGGCAGGTAGCCCGCCATGAGCACGAACAGTATGATCCCGCACGTCCAGATGTCGGCCCTGGCACCGTCGTAGCCTTTCTTGGTAATGATCTCCGGCGCGACGTAGGCCGGCGTGCCACACGTCGTATGGAGAAGGCCGTCCTGCCCGAACTGCTCCGGCAGCGCGCTGAGGCCAAAGTCGGAGACCTTCATGACACCGTTGTCGTCTAATAACAAGTTCTCCAGCTTCAAGTCCCGGTGGTAAACCCCCCGGCTGTGGCAGAAGTCGACCGCGCGAATCAGCTGTTGAAAATACTTCCTGGCCTCCTCTTCCTTCAGTCTCCCCTTATCGGCAACCCAGTTGTAGAGCTCGCCGCCTTTAACGTACTCCATCACGATGTAAATCTTTGACTTGCTCGCCATGACTTCGTAGAGCCTGACGATGTTGGGGTGTCGGAGCAGCTTCAAGACGGAGATTTCTCGTTTGATCTGCTCCATCATGCCGACTTTGAGGATCTTTTCCTTGTCCATGGTTTTAATGGCGACGCTCTCGCTGGTCTTGAGACTTCTAGCGTAGTAGACCTTGCCGAACGTCCCTTGCCCTAGCAGGCGCCCTAATTCGTACTTCTCCATCAGAATATTGGGCTTCATCTTTATCCCTGCTACGCAGAAAAAGGAAAATCACAAATCTATCTGGTCAGGCATTTTCCATGTGTTGGGTCTATGCGATTTCGAAGCCGATACTTTGTTCTCCAACATGCACTCCACTCCAGGCGTTGTGTGTGTTTCTGCAGATGTTCTGCCTCTGCTCTTTGCGCGGGAGCACGGCCTGGACATCTTGCAAGCGCATCTTACAGCATTCTCTCTATAAACAGATTGTTTTTTTGAATATAGAAGGAATTGTATCCACTACAATTCGGTTCGGTTGGGCAAAGGCAGAGGAGAATATTGAACCCTGCAAATAAATTGTATAGAAGGCGGAAACCAGGCCTACCTAGAGAGCTTTATCGTGAACACTCAAGCTTTTCCGGTACTTTGGCAATTTATAGGAGAGCTGAGGTGAGTGTACACCTCCCAAGCAAAGAGGAAAGAACAAGCGTTACAGTCAAAATATCTTTTCGGCATGTGATGCCACATGCCTTGCCTTCCCTTCCTATTATTCTTGCACAATTACACGCAAGTAGCTTCAAGTTCCTGCAATAATCTACTTTTCTATGCAAATTGCAACAGAAGTTATTTAATCATGGAAAGATCAGCTTTTCTATGCAAATTGCAACAGAAGTTATTTAATCATGTGCTTACTTCTTGATAAATGTAAACTTTCGCAGAAACATATGCTCTCACGAGAATCCCAAGGACTTGCCAAATTTTCAATGTTGAATCTACCATTCATCCCTGGCACGCCAACTTTGAACGTGTCATTGCCGTAAAAAGGATGGAAATCCTTTCAGTTTCGTGCCCATCACTGTATACAAGCACCAATCACATGGGGAAATGAGATCCATTCTTCCTTGGATGTGTCATTGCTAAATCCCCGCACTTTCATGCCCATCACTTTATGCAACCAGAAGTCAACTTAGCAAAGATAATTCATAATGGCATTCAGGAGATAACTCATATGATTTTTCTTCACAGTGGCATTCATCGGATAGTTACCCAGTTTGAATTCGGAATCGGGCTATGCTATCACGAGAATCCGAAGGGCTTCCCAAAATTTCAACGCTGAATCTACTATTCGTCCCTCTTATCTCTGGGCACGCGAACTTTGAAAGTGCCATTGCAGTAGGGAGGATGGAAATCCTTTCAGCTTCGTGCCCATCACTGTATACAACCACCAATCACCTTGGAAAATGAGATCCATCTTTTTCCTTGGATGTGTCATTGCTAAATCCTCTCACCTTCGTGCCCATCCCTTTATGCAACGACCAGTCGCCTTAGCAAATGAGATCGACCCTTTTCTTCATAATGGCAATCTTTTTTTTTCATTATCCTTTATCGAGAATGAGATGGTCTTACCGAATAGATCCCAAGTAATTGACACAGTGATTTATGTGGAAACTCAATCGGGGTAAAAACCACGAGAATGATTATCTATATTCTTATTATTCAAGGGAGAATTACAATAGCCAACATAGACATACAACCATCCTCTCCTCACATACACACTGCAGTCCAGAGTGTTGTGTCTTGCTCACACACTCTACACACATTGCATTCTCACCTCTATGGGTATGCTCGTATATATAGCATCTCTCAAACAGTTAGACTAATTGATTATAATTAGATCCACCGGTTACACAATATGTTCACAAAAGAGTGCATGCATGCACATTCCTAATATGGTTGCGTGCATGTGTATGTGACCGCATGAGAAATTGTTGGCATGTTTCTAACAATCTCCACCTTGACAAGAACTTACGTGATATATCATGCCCTTAATTAATTCATCACTTTTCCTGCAAGCCAAGAGAAGCCAAACACCATCACAAATCCACAACTTCTCTAACAATACTGTTAGTGAACATGTCTACACAATTTTCTCTAGTATGGACCATTCTGCCTCCATCATTAACCTGTCTAATAAATCAATGCACTTGTCCCATTTTGATATGTTGGACTGTTAGTCAAATACACAACACTTTGATCACCATGGAACACCACATCGTGTACCTGTCCAAACTTACCCAATAGATCCTTGCATTCTTGCAAGACATAACCTGAAGTAGGTCTCCTCTCATCCAAATCTCATGAATTATAACCACAGACTAAATCACTGCTACGACTTTAGGTGATACTTATGCTTATGTGTTTGAAGCACCCATTTCCATGCTCTTCACATGGTTTTTCCATGTGTTTACCGACAACACCAACTGTATGTAAAATGTTGACCATTTCCCATCGCAATCATCAAACTTCCTACTAGCATATAATACTCAAGACATATAACCATTTTCTTCTTCATCAATTAGAACATAAACCCGAAGAAAACTTACAATGGAAATCCAAAGGGATTTTACCGATTTTATATTATTCATACCGAATTTCTTGAGTATATTCACCACATACTTGTGTTGTGATAACCAAGCTTACCATGTTCCTGTCTCTGTGTATTTTCATGCCCAAGATTTATTTTGCTGCTCTAAGATCCTTCATAACAAATGTCCTAATCAATTGATCCAACATGTTGATCTCAAACATGCTTGTGCTTGCAACAAGCATAACATATAACACCAAGCTATTAAATATACCATAAACACAATGGTTATATTCACTTCTTGTAAAATTTGGCTCACCATGAAGGAATCAAACATTTTGTACCATTTTTCTGGCATGCTTCAAGCCATACAATGATTCTTGAGTTTCCAAACAAATCTTCTGTTGCGATTATGAACTAACCATTCTGGTTGTTCCAAACACATCCCCTTATCCAAAAAAATCCATGTAAAACAATTTTAACATTTAGTTGTACTGACACAACTACTGTTAAGACAACATGAATAGAAAAAAACTTTTAACAACTGGTGAGAAACTTTCATGGAAATCAATACATTCCAAATACCCTTCTACTACCAGTCATGCTTTGAACCTTTCATATTTTATAAAAGGATATTCATCGAATACTATATCTCTGTCCATGATGATTCTATGGGTAGTAAGATCCTACAATATGCATCCCTTAACATCATCACCATATCAAAGATCTACCTATTTGATTTGGGTCCTACTTAGAGTGCTGATAAAAAACATAAGCATCACAACTTCACATTTGAGTAATTACTAGAGGACGTGTTCATACCTCTTCTTGAATCTTCTTGTCTTTTGCAACCAATGGTGATCGAGTTACCAGATAGCACAACCACTTATGTCCACAGCTATTGTTGCAACTTGGCATTACTGAACATGCCTATTCGATCCCGTCTTCCTTGCAATACTTTCCAAGTTCCATGGATATGAACCTACCTTCATCATATATTCTCAAAAACTTGACTGACCTGCTAACACTTCAACCTTCCTACAAACCCACCTTTCAAACCTGGACACACTACTCCACCTCGAACTTTGCATTCGAACAACCTTAACCAAATTCGACCAAGCCGGCCAGGTAAGCCTTCACCACTTACCTCTAGGCCCATTTACAATGGAGTTCATCAAGCCTTTTATAGGCTTCATTACATTCAATCCATGGACAAAGTACCGCGGGATACCCAAAAAACATGGACTTGAAAAAGCATCTTCTTTGACCTAAAAACCCAGATTTAACTCATTAACACTTTCACCGAGTCAAGGTTAACCCAACATACATGCCCCCCCACATATTAAATCTACCTAAATCTACGACTAGAATTTTCATAGGTGACTTGATAAACCAGGGGTACACATACCTATCCAGGTCTTACAGACATATGCCCATTTACATGCAATCAATAGTTTTTTACAAATCCAAAGTAAATACATTTATTTTTTATTTATTATTATTATTATTTCATGGTGACTCAACCATCACCACCCTACACTTTCTACATGAACACAAGTGGTGAGACACAATAGACAAACAAAACTTCATCAACCATACATGTAGCTGAATTTTCTTCTTTTGTGGAGTCCTCTTTGGATGCTTGTTGTCTTTTCCAACAATCCTTCTTGAGATGCCCAGATTTTCCATAGAACCAACATTTTCCCTTACCCTTATTGTCTTTTGACTTAGACATGGTTGTACCTTTCTGATCTTTCCCTCCTTTTGTAGATCAACCTCTGAGCACCATTGCTTCTGCTGTTGACGTTTCCTTATTGGACCTTTTCCTCATCTCCTCAGACAACAAAGCTCCCACAATAGTGTCATAATCAATGGCATCTGTTGAGCTGAACCACATAAATGTGACCAGATGATCCCAAGACTCGAGCAATGAACACAATAGCGTAACTACCTTGTCCTCATCTTCGTACTTTACTTCCATACTAGATAATTAACAAATTAGAGTATAGAAAACATTCAAGTGATCAACCATTTTCGTACCTTCTTTCATCCACAAGTTCTACAATTTCTTCTTCAAGAAGATTTTGTTCAACAAGGACTTTGTCATATATATATTCTCCATTATGTTCCACAAAACTGTTGTTGTCTTCTCTTCAACGATTTTAAACAACACTTCATCCGTCAAACACAAACAAATGGTATTGAGAGATCTTGCATCCAGATATTACCAGTCCTCGTCTGTCATGTTTTCCAGTTTCTTTATCTTTCCAGCCAACGCCTTTTGTAATCCTTGTTGTACAAGAAGATCTCGCATCTTGAGCTTCCATAGTGCAAATCTATTCTTACCATTGAATTTCTCCACCTCAAACTTAGAACTCTACATCTACGCCATTAGCACAAAAAACCACCCAAACCAAGCTTATAATATTAAGCTTTAATATGGAGGAACAGAAGTATAATTTCCAAGTTGAACACCAAATATTAATTAAAGGTTCAAAACAAAAATATTTAATGTATTCTACCTCAAAAACTCATTTTTACAAAACAAAAAGTTCCACCTCTTAAATAATTTTATAAGGTGTCCACCCCCTTGTTGACGATAAAAATCGCAACAAGGAATTTCACCCACAAAGTATTGCTAAAGCCTATTATTTAAACTATGCTAATAAGATATAATACTAGTAGGTGGGAACCCCTTGTAGACTGAAGGCTCAGAGATAGTCATATCACACATTTTATGCTACTGTTTTGATGCTTCTTACATGGTCTTATATGGTTGATGATGTATTTTATGGGATGTTCTGTTTTTCGAAGCTTTAATTTGATGTTATGATTGGCATATATTTACAGTGCTATGTTCGATCATGTCACCGTGATTTATTACCTGGATACACCTGCACAAGACATATGTTAGTAACAACATAAAACAAAAGCAATGGGAAGAAAACTTACAAAAACAAAATCCAAAAGAAAGGGCTTATACTATGCTATGTTAGAAGTTATGTGCAATCAAAATGGAAACAAGTTAGTATTAATCCTAACTACAAATGGTTAGTGGCTATGTGATTTGCAATTGAGTTATATTGGGCGCATTTGATATATGGCATGGTATGGAAGTTGGCAATGGTTAATATGAATTTTTGGGTGGTGCATTTGGCAAACAATGTGGTTGCAGATTTCAATGGTTTGGAATTAATGACATGGTTAATGTATTAGTGATTGTTGGCTGTTATGTACTTCAAAATTGAATGAAGAGGAATATGGAAGGGATGTGCAGTAAATGCACGTCACTCCATACTTTCCCCATCAGGCCGTCACCCTAGTATGGTTATTGTTGCATTTCGTTTTGCTGGTGGTTAAGCTCCGAAATCCAAGCCTGGGAAGGAAGTGTTCAACCAACTTGCCCCTTTTAAAGCTATTGGTTACAGGTATGGTTATTTTCACCCATCCATGAATTTCTCTCTTTGTATGAATGAACGATGGCTCTGTAATGTTTTGGTTTGTGTTTTTCTTGATATTTTCAACTGTGTAAATGCGTAGGTTTTCTCTTTGAAATGACTGTGTGGTTGTTCAAATTGCAAGTAAAGGATATGGTTGGTTGAGTTGTGCATTCGTTGGTTGCTCTGTGTGGTGAAATTCGTGATGGCTCTCTGTAGTTTTTAAGTGGATATGGGTATTATCGCTCTATGTTTTGTTGGAGGGTTTCGCTCTGTTTATCATTGTTGGTTGCTTCCTCATAGTTATGAGGGTAACCATGACTAGTCATATTCGGGCTGCTATGTGGTTGTTGTGTATGTTTTTCGGACTGCCTTTTGGTCACTATGTATTTTCCAGAGTCATGGCCGTGGAATTATTTTTATGGTATTGGCATCAACGTATCTCAGAAGTCGGTTATAGGGTGGCCATTGTGCCAAGATATATAGTTGTTTGGTGATATAAGTTATGCCTTGGGCCAACATTCCCATTGGCATTGTTATCCATTGATTCGGTCCTTGATAAATACACAGGGTATACCTCTGTGTGCTCTGGGGTACTTGTAACTGTCCAGTAGACATTCACTTCTCCATTGCATTGTTTTCCTACACTACCTGTCATTGAACTGTTGTTCCATAGCACAGATCGAGAGTTATAAGGAGTCTTGTGGTTCTACCGTGCTTGTATCAAAGGGTCTCTTCCTATTGGTTGATATCTTTGACCTCCAGTCTCTCTATTCTTTTGATTACCAAACACACTCTTGATTACTTCTTTGTATTCATTGTTACAGAGCCTGATTTTAATAATCCCCAACTATTCTCACTCTTGTCAGGCGTCTTGTTGACTGTCATAGATTGGTTGAGTGATTATGACAATTGCTTTGAGTACTTATATTGAACTCGTTTGATTGAGTTGGTTTGAAAATTGTGATCGAGGATGAGTAATAATGTATAGTCAGAGGGATGCCTCTTTTTTGTTATGCTTTGGATTGTTGTGTTCCTACAACATGGTGTCAATTGCAAGTTGGTGATTGCTGTGTGTTTCACTAGTCCCGATCGGGATCATGGAAAATTGTGGAAATTATTGACTATGATTTCATTGTTTCACTGTGTATCTATTATGGAGGCATCGTGCATGTTTTATTTAATTTCATCATTAGTGATGAAGCTCGGGTTTTGTATTAGGGTTTCATTGCAAGTTTTATTGGTTAATATAATGAAAAGGGCATGGAATCAAGCAAGTTTAGAAGTCTGTTCAATTTGAAAAAGGGACCTGTGTGTATGTTTTATTTGGATGATTGTGAATTATGGACAATGTTTGATATTTTATAGTGCTATATGCTGGATATATATGGAGCAATGTGTCTATGTGTTTCTTTTGATTTTGTTTTAAATGAAATGAAAGGAATTGAAAGAGACCAAGTATTCTCTTAATAGGACTGTTGAAAGTCATAGTGATTATGAGTATGATTACAGACTATGTTAATTGAGAAGTTTGAAGAAATTGAATGTGAGACAGTGAAAAATTTTGACACACAATAATTGTTTAATTGGTATTGGTATCTTTTGTATTGAATACAGAGTTGTCTTTATAGATTACTTGATTTGTTTTATGAACAATATTCCTTTTTCCCTACCATTCTCTCACTTTTTTCCACATTAAAAGTCCCCTTGCCTTCCCATATTCACTATCCACTCCCTGTTCTTAAAATTAAATTATAGTTAAGTTAAACTCTGTATTATAGCATTTAAAGGATGGCACATGGATGTGTTACAATGATATATTATTTTGATTTACGATACAATTGATTATTTGATGATTTGTTGAGTAGTAATCATGATCTACCCCCCTTCATTTTAACACTTTTCGCTCAATACAATTCCTCACATATCCCAGAACCCTTATTCACCCCCTGCTCATTAACAAGTATTAAACAATTTGTATGGATTGGATTGCATGAGTATGATGTATTGTTGAGCCAAACTTTGTTTCATATTTAAAGAGATGTCATGTATGGCTGTTGAAGAAACTAGTTGCTAATCAATAATCCATAACAAGAATGATATTTTTCAGTAGAGGTAGCCATGGACGGGGTAACATAGGAAGAGGAAATTGGAAGAGGGGCCCTAGAAGTCCAAGGTTTTCTATACATTTTGATGTAGACTTGCAAGAGTTGAACCAACTATTTCAAGCTAGATTTTTTAACTAGATTGGACAAGGAGTGGTCCAACCTAGGCTAGAAAGGCCTCCCCTACAAGCCCCACATGTCCCCGGTATCCTAGTGCCTTCTCATGTCTCATTACAACCTCAAGTCCCTGAAAACGACGGATGGAAAGATATTGTCCATCCGATAGTCTCCCAACATTGTGGCTTGCCTAACTTGTCTCTACCTGCTCCTCCACCTGTTAATCAAATTGTCCAAGATGCCCCTGCCCACTCACCAACACAGTCTCTCCATGCAAGAAAAAGGTTAAAAACTGAGGCTCACCATGCTATTGATAAAGGAAAATCCTCTTCTTCCCCCTCCTCTCCCTCAAATGACTCTGCCAAATCCATGTCATCCTGCATGAATTTGAGATATGATTTCTCTCATGCTATCAGTGAGATTAGGCCTAAAGGCTCCACACAGTGTAAGGAAAATTCATAGAAATCAAAGGGTGACAACAACAACAAGGGGAAGATTGCCTCTCAGAGTGGAAAATATGGGTTTTAAGTGTTTTTATTTATTGATTGTTGAGAACAGTTGACTTCTGAAATTTTGGACAACACACTATTTTTTGGATATATGGATAATATATTTTTGGATATAATTTCAATTATAATTCATATAAATTGTCAAATTATGATAGTGATGATGGGAGCCACAAGGAGGGATGTGTTTGATTGATTAACTAGTTGTGTTATGCTTGTTAAAGAACTAGAGGGAGTCACAATGGATCCCACCTACTAGTTATTATTTATTAAAATCCCTTATTATGATTTTATTACTTTTCCCCCTTGACTAAAAATTTGGTTGAGTTTTAGTTAACTTAACTAAAGAGGTAGTTTAACTACTTCAACTAATTCTGATTGCTTAAAGGCAAAAGGAAAATGAGGAACAAGAGGGGATTGAAAGGAGAAAGCATACCAAGGTATGCTCTTTGAGTTTTATTGAGATAATTTAGTTTTCATTCATTCTTTAATTCATTGAAAGCCTAATTCTCTTTTATGATAGCAGGGTCCTATTGTAGACAACAAGATTCAGGGATGAATTACATCATTCAGACACTTGTTTTTCAGAGGTGTTGATCTATATTTGATAATCTCTGTAGACTTGTATGTCTGTGAATTAAATTTCATGACTGATAAAGACTATTGTGCAGAGTTGAGTGGGAAACAATCTATGGCAAGCTGATCCAGCTTTTAAAGTTTAGTTTTTTACTTTCTGTCAGACTTCCTTTTGTACGGTTTTCATTGGGGACATCTAAGTTTGACTTTGGTCCAAACTTCCTCACAGAAAATTTTAAAGAGAACTAATCTTTTGATAAATTGGATTGGAATAAACGATTGATTTATGTCTCATCTGTGTTGATTATTGACCTGGTGTTTTTACTTCTATCTCTACATTTATTTCTGCATCTGTTATATTCAAAAAATTACATAAATATTGAATTTTTCAGCAAACTTTTTTTTATAAAAAAATCAGCCTAAGTACTTGTAACCAATACTTGTGGATTAGGAAACAATTTTTGATGGCTATAAACATAGGGTGATATTCCTGTCTATATTTCTTTATCCAAGTAAGATCTAAAAATGCTTGAGTAAGATCATTTCATATCTTCTCCTTAACATTTATTTGGAGACCATACTAGGGAGATCTTCAATATCTCTCTGGCTAATTTTTTATGCTTGATTATCATCGAATACATACATTTTTCTGATATTGATTCTTTGACGGTTTCACTTCTTAATGACTATACCTATTGCAAGGCAGCCCAATATTGAGCCCGGTCTTCAAGATCAAACCAACATTGCTTTAAATTTGTTTAACACCATTTTAGACACTGCTAATACTTGGGATAAGCTTAATCATTCATAGGAAACAATCGAAAAAGACATAAGTGCCCAAGAATGTTCGGAAGCTAGATGTAGATAACCTAGAAATCATCCATAACCTTCTTTTTCCTTCAGCTTTGACCTTATTTTCATGTCCTTAGACCCTCGTGTTTCTAGGAGAAGAAGAGGCTTATCACCTGAAATTAATCCTATTGCTGAAATAGGGACAAGGAAAATTATGTTATCGACCCAACAAAGTCCTCTAAGGAGAACCTTGTTTGATTCATCCAGTTCGCCTTTCTCTCACGTACCTATCATCCACAAGATGACATCTAGTGGTGGCTCTGGAGGCATTGGAAGTTCTTCCTCCTCTTAGTATCTAGTTTCGTTAGTGATTGATAGCTTATATAGTCACCAAGTCCCTGTCCAATCTACCACAAACCCCACCAAAGCCATTAAAAAGTATGAGATTTTTCAATTTGAAGAAGATGCTACAACCACACAGTGGCATGTTTCCTCTCCTCCTAATCTGGCACCTTCTACTTGTGCACTTCCTAAATTCAAAGAGCAACTTCCTAGGTTTTCAGGGAATAACATTGTCACTACAAATGAACACATGACGACATTTTATAATGCCTGTCACAACATAGGAGCCAATGAAAATGATACTTGAATGCACTTATTTGTCAATTCCCTGGAAGCAAAGGTTGCGGCCGATTTCTTTGACCTTCCTCCTAAAATTTTGTCTACTTGGGAGGAGTTAGTCTATTGGTTCAAATCCACCTATGGGCAATCTAAAATCCCAGTCGAAAAATTATGGGAGTACAATAACATTGCTTATAAGGATGGTGAGACCATCAAGTCGTTCAACTTGCGTTTCACCAAGTTATACAATAAAATCCCCTAACTCATTCGACCTTAGAACGAAGACGCTTTCATGCATTATTATAATGCATTACCTTCCCCCTACCGTCATAGGCTTGAAGAAAATCCCATTGATAACCTTGGCTCCACTCTGCATACTTGTTTAGAGTATGAAGAACAACTTGAAAGAACAGGTCTTCCTCAGGGAGAATCAATTAAACAAATAGACATGTCTGCCCTCTCACAACTTTTACAATACATGAATAATCGTATGATAGCGTATGAGCGAAAGAGAAATGTTTCCCCTCTTACCCCTGGAGCTTCATCCTCTTTTGCACACCCCTTTAGAAATCCAAATGAAAATAATTTTCAGCCTAAAGCTATCATGCCTCGTATTTGGTGTAACTTTTGAGAGGAACACCACGAGGAAACCACATGTGAAGTAAAGAAGAGTGCCAGAGATAAGATATTTGGTAAAAGATCGGAAATTACCATCGTTGTCCTAGATTTTGTAGAGCCATAAGATGTCATGATCATCATTACTAGGAACAAATCCTACACTCCCAAAGGCAAATTGTGATCCTCCTTGCAATTCTTCTAGCCCAAGCTCATCCTCACCAACTGCAACTGTTCATGTTCCTAAGGTTCCTAATAGTCAAGGAACTACCTACCCTCTCCCCTCTTCCAAATATAATATTCTAAATCAGTTGGCCAACATCAAAGCAGATGTAACTCTTATGGACATGTTTGTCGTATCTGAACAATAGAGGCATCTAAAAAAAATCATGGAAGGAAAAGCTTCCATTGTAGCCAACCTCTCTGAAGGGGTAAATGAAGAGGATTCCTTTGTAAATAAAGTAGGTGTACATAACTTTAGATACCCTATAAAAAATACCCCTTTTTATATTTATGTAAATATTATGGATAAGATCGCCCATTGTTGCCTCATTGATGGCGGTTCGGGCCCAAGTGTAATGTCGAAGATTATTATGGAAGAGATAAGATTCTCTTGTACAAATGAAGACACCAAAATCATGCTATCTTATAATAGTACACAACAAATGACGATAGGTGAAATCAAAGACGTGACCTTGGTTTTGTGCGCACACCCTGAAATAAGGAGAACCCTTAATATTCAGGAAATTGATATGCCAGTAAGCAATTGCTCAATCATCTTAGGAAGAGATTGGCAAGATTTGACGGGTGGATACCTCTCACTCGACGAGACACACTTATCCGTTCCTCGGAATGGTAAAAACATCATAGTCCTTAGAGAGGGAAGGATTTTACCTTACATAGAAAATGTTCCATGACCTAATGTGAATTATATCAAAGAGGACATAGGGGTGTATTCCATATTTTCCGAGGAGGATAAAATTCCCTTAACAAATCGAATTAGACGACAGTATGTGGCACATGCATTTCGATGGTTCATGCTCTAATGAAGGAAACAAAGTTGACATTATCTTGTACTCTACTGTGGGGAAAATCCATAACTTTTCTTATAGGTTGGAGTTTTCTTGCACAAACAATATCACTGAATTCGAAGTTTTATTATCAGGCATTGGAAATGCCTATAATCCGGGTTTTGGTCACCTTATAGTTTTTGGGGATTCTGAGCTTGTTGTGAACCTTGTATGTACTATATACCCTCCTAGGAACATGTTGATGAAACAATACACCCAAACTATTTGGGCACTTATCTCAAACCTACTATCTTTCAACATTACTCATGTTAAGAGGGAATTGAACTCAATGGATGATCGATTAGTTGTTTCTGCAGCCTCTCCTAATCGACAACTTCTGCCACACGGACCTAATTGTAATTTTAAATATCTATATCGTCCACATATCCATGACAATATAGAATCATGGAAGGTCTTTCCTAGTGATGAGAACATCTGTGATTTCATTCAAAATGAACCTTATAAGCCTAAGGAGATTATATCCATGGAAGATAACAAGATTCCTAAGGGCTTGAATCCTCCAGAAAGTTCATTTTCGTCGAGTGATGTAGGCAACAAAGAGAAACATAAAGAAGAGGAGTCGAAAAGGAAGGTGGGTGAAACCATCTCCTTGAACATTGGAAAACCCTAGTCTCCAAAGAATGTTAAAATAGGTCCCCAATGTTCTGATGAAGAGAAAATGAAGTTTGCCAAACCGCTTGGCGAATTTCAAGATGCGTTTGATTGGTCTTATGTAGATCTTCGTGGTTTTGTTCCCGCTCTTATACATCATTCCATTCCCATCAAGGAAGGAATAAAATCATTTAAGAAAAAACAAAGACCTATCAACCTTGCACTGGAAGAAACTATTCGAAAGGAGTTGGAAAAAATATTGAAAGATGGAATCATCTTTCTGGTCAAGTATCCTGAATGGGTTTCCAATTTGTTTCCCGTTCGAAAAAAAAACTGGACCGATCAGATTATGCGTTGATTTTCATGCATTAAATTGGGATAATATAAAAGATTACTTTCCTCTCCCTAATATGGAAATGATTTTGCAACAAGTTGTAGGGTCACAGATGATGTCCTTACTTGACGGTTTTTTTGGGTATAATCAAATCAAGGTAAACATGGAAGATAAATATAAAACCACCTTTATTACTCATTGGGGTACCTTTTCTTATGAACGTATTCCTTTTAGATTATCTAATGCAGGTGTCACTTTTCAAAGACCTATGCAAATAGCTTTTGATGATTTGATCGACAAAATTATTCATATCTATCTTGATGATCTAATCGTGTTCTCTAAAAGACTATGAATTGTCCCGAAGTTTCAAGAATTATGGATGGGTCCTTTCAAGATCGCTTTTGTCATGGGTACAAACTCTTACATTCTAAAATATTTACAAGAACGATTGTTTTCCTACAACACTAACAGTTCTCACTTAAAACACTATGTGGAACCAACTTGAAAAGTTTAACGTTGTTTTGATTGTTCTGTATATTAGTAGTTTAGTTATGTTTTCTTTTTCACTACTACTTTTCAATTTTTCTTTTACAGTAGTTTATATTGTGCTTCCATTTTAGTAGTTTTTCTTTTGCTGTTTGCAATTCTTTCATTTTAGTTTCTATTGTTCTAAATTTCACAGTTTTATTTCTATTATTACATTTCTTGCTTTTATTCTTTTCGGTTTCAATTTTTGGTCAAAAATAATATATTGGATTAGTTCTGCCACAGGGACTCTCTTGTAGGGCATTGTTAGTCAATAAAAATCAATCTTACACAACTATTACGATGTTCCCCCTAAAGACATGATTGAATTTTTTATCTTCTTTCACTACTATCTTATGAGGAAATTGGTTACCTCCCGCTTCTGATTTCCATTTCTTCATCCATTTGAGATTCAAAAGAGAAATTCCATAAAAATTTTCTCCTTGAAGTCAAGAGAAAAATATGGTTGAATGATTATGCACACAGGGATAAACCCCCTCATACTTAACATTTTCCATGAGTTATTCCCAAATTCCCGTTTATTTTTCTATTAAATCCGCTCACTTCCCCCTATTTCATGATCATTCTGGTTATACCTTCTTGATCTGATGTTCTTGGTCTGTGAAACCATACATTATGAGTTCTTAATCTGTTGGAAACAAATTTCCCCATGGAGTCACCAGTTTGTTGACAATAAAAATCGCAACGAGGAATTTCGCCCGCAAAGTATTCCTAAAGCCTATTATTTAAACTGTGCTAATAAGATATAATACTAGTAGGTGGGACCTCCTTGTAGACCGGAGGCTCGGAGATAGTCATATCACACATTTTATGTTGTTGTTTTGATGATTCTTACAGGGTCTTATATGGTTGATGATACATTTTATGGGATGTTCTATTATTCGAAGATTTAATTTTATGTTATGATTGGAATATATTTATAGTGCTATGTTCGATCATGTCACCATGATTTATTACCTGGATACACCTGCACAAGACATATGCTAGTAACAACATAAAACAAAAGCAATGGGAAGGAAACTTACAAAAGAAAATCCAAAAGAAAGGGCCTATACTATGCTATTTTAGAAGTTATGTGCAATTAAAATGGAAACAAGTTAGTATTAATCCTAACTACAAATGTTTAGTGGCTATGCGATTTGCAATTGAGTTATAATGGGTGCATTTGATATATGGTATGGTATGGAAGTTGGAAATGGTTAATATGAATTTTTGGGTGGTGCATTTGGCAAGCAATGTGGTTGCAAAGTTCAATGGTTTGGAATTAATAACATGGTTAATGTATTAGTGATTGTTGGTTGTCGTATACTTCAAAATTGAATGAAGAGGAATATGAAAGCGGTGTGTAGTAAATGCACACCACTCCATTCTTCCACCATCGGGCCGTCACCCAAGTATGGTTATTGTTGCATTTCTTTTTGCTGCTGGTTAAGCTCCGAGATCCAATCTTGCGAAGGAAGTGCTTGGCCATCTCACCCCTTTTAAAGCTATTGGTTACCAGTATGGTTATTTTCACACATCCATGAATTTCTCTCTGTGTATGAATGAACGATGGCTAAATAATTCTTTGGTTTGTGTTTTTCCTGAGATTTACAACTGTGTAAATGCGTAATTTTTCTCTTTGGAATGACTGTGTGGTTGTTTGAATTGCACGTAAAGGAATTGGTTGGTTGAGTTGTGCACTCACTGGTTGTTCTATGTGGTGAAAGTCGTGATGGCTCTCTATAGTTTTTAAGTGGATATGGGTATTATCGCTCTATGTTCTTTTGAAGGGTTTCACTCTGTTTATCCTTGCTAGCCACTTCCTCACAGTTATGAGGGTAACCATGACCAGTCGTATTCGGGCTTCTATGTGGTTGATGCGTATGTTTTTCAGATTGCCTTTTGGTCACTGTGTATTTTCCAAAGTCATGGTCATGGGATTAATTTTATGGTCTTGGCATCAACGTATCTCAGAAGTCAGTTATAGGGTGGCCATTATGCCAAGATATATAGTTGTTTGGTGATATAAGTTATGCCTCAGGCCAACATTCCGACTGGCATTGATATCCATTGATTCAGTCCTTGAGAAATGCACAGAGTATACCTCTGTGTGCTATGGGGTACTTGTCTATATCCAATAGACATTCACTTATCCTCTACATCATTTTCCTACACTAACCATCATTGAACTGTTGCGCCATAGCATAGATCGAGAGTTATAAGGAGCCTTGTGGTTCTATCATGCTTGTATCAAAGGGTCTCTACCTATTGGTTGATATGTTTGACCTACGGTCTCTTAGTGCTTTTGATGACTGAGCGAACTCTTGATTACTTCTTTGTATTCATTGTTACATAGCCCGATTTTAATAATGCCCAATTGTTCTCACTCTTGTCGGGCATCTTGTTGACTGTCATAGATTGGTTGAGTGATTATGATCGTTGCTTTGCATACTTATATTGAAGTCGTTTGATTGATTTGGTTGAAAAATTGTGATCGAGGATGAGTAATAATGTATAGTCAGAGGGATGCCTCTTTTTCGTTATGCTTTGGATCGTTGTGTTCTTATAGTATGGTGTCAATTTCAAGTTGGTGACTACTATGCATTTCACTAGTCCCGATCAGGATCATGGCAAATTGTGGAAATTATTGACTGCTATTTCATTGTTTCACTGTGTATCTATTATGGAGGCATCTTGCATGTTTTATTTAATTGCATCATCAATAATGAAGCTCGGGTTTTGTATTAGGATTTCATTGCAAGTTTTATTGGTTAATCTAATGAAAAGGACATGGAATTCGACAAGTTTAGAAGTCTGTTCAATTTGGAAAAGGGACATGTGTGTATGTTTTATTTGGGTGATTGCAAATTATGGACAATGTTTGATATTTTATAGTGATAGATGATGGATAGAGATGGAGAAATCTGGTTATGTGTTTCTTTTGATTTTTTTTTAAATGAAAGGAAAGGAAAAGAAAGAGACCAAGTATTCTCTTAATAGGACTATTGAAAGTCATAGTGTTTATGAGTATGATTACAGACTGTGTTAATTGAGAAGTTTGAAGAAATTGAATGTGGGACAGTGAACAATTTTGACACACAATAATTGTTTAACTGGTATTGGTATCTTTTTGTATTGAATACAGAGTTGTCTTTATGGATTACTTGATTTGTTTTATGAACAATATTCATTTTTTCCTACCATTCTCTCACTTTCTCGCACATTACAAGTTCCCTTGCCTTCCCATATTCACTATCCACTCCATTCTTAAAATTAAATTATAGTTAAGTTAAACTCTATATTATAGAAGTTAGAGGATGGCACATGGATGATTTACAATGATATATTATTTTGATTTACGATACAGTTGATTGTTTGATGATTTGTTGAGAAGTAATCATGATCTACCCCCCTTCATTTTAACACTTTTTTCTCAATACAATCCCTCACATATCCCATAACCCTTATTCACCCCCTTCTCATTGATAAGTATTAAACAATTTGTATGTATTGAATTGCATCAGTCTGATGTATTGTTGAGCCAAACTTTGTTTCATATTTAAAGAGATGTCATGTATGGTTATTGCAGAAGTTAGTTGCTAATCAATAATGCATAACATGAATGATCTTTTTCAATAGTAGTAGCCATGGTCGGGGTAACAGAGGAAGAGGAAATTGGAACAGGGGTCGTAGAAGGCCAAGGTTTTCTATACATTTTGATGTGGACTCACAAGAGTTGAGCCAATTATTTCAAGGTGGATTTTTTAACTAGATTGGACAAGGAGTGGTCCAACATGACATAAAGGCCTCCCTTCCAAGCCCCACATGTCCCTGGTATCTTGATGCCCCCTCATGTCTCATTACAACCTGAAGTCCCTGAAAATGACGGATGGCAAGAGATTGTTCATCCGACAGTCTCCCAATATCGTGGCTGGCCTAACTTGTCTCTACCTGATCCTCCACCTATTAATCAAATTGTCCAAGCTTCCCCTGCCCACTCACTAGTACAGTCTTCCCATGAAAGAAAAAGGTTAAAAACCAAGGCCCACCATGCTCATGATAAAGGAAAAGTTGTTGATACCCCCTTGTCTCCCTCAAATGACTCTGCCAAATCCATGTCATCCCGCATGCATTTGAGAGATGATTTCTCGCATGTTATCAATGATATTAGGCCTAAAGACTCCACACAGTCTAAGACAAATTTAGAGAAATAAAAGGGTGACATCAACACCAAGGGGAAGATTGCCTCCCAGAATGGAAAATATGGGTTTTAAGTGTTTTTATTTATTGATTGTTGAGAACAGTTGACTTCTGAATTTTTGGACAACACACTATTTTTTGGATATATGGATAATATTTTTTTGGATATAATTTCAATTATCATTGATATAATTTGTCAAATTATGAGAGTGATGATGAGATCCACAAGGAGGGATGTGTTTGATTGATTAACTAGTTGTGTTATGCTTGTTAAAGAACTAAAGGGAGTCACAAGGGGTCCCACCTACTAGTTATTATTTATTAAAAACCCTTATTATGATTTTATTACTTTTCCCCCTTAACTAAAAGGTTGGTTGAGTTTTAGTTAACTTAAATAAAGAGGTAGTTTAACTACTTCAACTAATTATGATTGCCTAAAGGAAAAAGGAAAAGGAGGAACAAGAGGAGATTAAAAGGAGAAAGCATACTAAGGTTGTCTTTTTGAGTTTTATTGAGACAATTTATTTTTCATTCATTCTTTAATTCATTGAAAGCCTAATTGTCTTTTATGATAGGAGGGTCCTATTGTAGACAACAAGATTCAGGGATGAATTACATCATTCGGACACTTGTTTTTCAGAGGTGTTGATCTATCTTGGATAGTTTGTGTAGACTTGTCTGTTTGTGAATTAAATTTCATGACTGATAAAGGATATTGTGTAGAGTCGAGTGGAAAACAATCCATGGCAAGTTGATCTAACTTTTAAATTTCAGTTTTTACTTTCTATCAAAAGTCCTTTTGTATGGTTTTCATCGGGGACATCTAAGTTTGACTTTGGTCCAAACTTCCTTAGGATTTTTTTTTAAAGAGAACTAATCTTTTGATAAATTTGAATGGAATAAACGATTGCTTTATGTCTCATTTGTGTTGATTATTGACTTGGTGTTTTTAATTTCATCTCTACATTTATTTCTGCATCTGTTATATTAAGAAAATTACATAAATATTGAATTTTTCAGCAAACTTCCATTTATAAAAAAATCAGCCTAAGCACTTGTAACCAATACTTGTGGATTAGGAAACAATTTTTGATGGCTATAAACATATGGTGATATTCCTGTCTATCTTGATTTAGCCAAGTAAGATCTGAAAATGCTTGAGTAAGATCTTTTCATATCTTTTCCTCAACATTTATTTGGTGACCATACTAGGGAGATCTTCAATATCTCTCTAGTTGATTTTTTATGTTTGGTTATCATCGAATACATCTATTTTTTTGATATTGATTCTTTGACTGTTTCACTTCTTAATGACTGTACCTGTTACAAGACAACCCAATATTGAGTCCGGTCTTCATGATCAAACCAACATTGCTTTAAATTTGTTTAACACCATTTTAGACACTACTAATACTCGGGATGAACTTAATCATTCATGGGAAATAATCGAACAAGACATAAGTGCCCAAGAACATTGGGAAGCTAGACATATACAACCTAGAAATAATCCATAACCTTCTTTTTCCTTCATCTTTGACCTTCTTTTAATTTCCTTAGACCCTCGTGTTTCTAGGAGAAGAAGAGGCTCATCACCTGAAATTAATCCTATTTATGAAATATGAAGAAGGAACATTGTGTTATCGAACCAAAAAAGTGCGCTAGGGAGAACCTTGTTTGATTCATCCAGTTCGTCTTTCTCTCCCTTACCTATCATTCACAAGATGACATCTAGTGGTGGATCTAGAGGCACTGGGAGCACTTCCTCCTCTCAGTCTCCAGCTTCGTCAGTGATTGTGATGCAGGAGAATCTCTCCATGTCAGCCAACCAGCCAGCCAACCATGTCAAGTGCGTGCATTCAAGCTGAAGAGAGAGGCACAGTCCTCATTCAAAATCTGAATTGAATGTAATTAAATGTCTAAGTTGGTGAGATGTAGAGTCGTACCTTTGTGCAGGCATTAGGTAGATCGGCCTTTAATGTTTGTATGGCTGAGATCTAGATCTAGATGCTAGAATATATAGCCCATTCAATGCAATTGAATAGGGTAGGTAGGTTGGAGGGAAGAGCTTGAAGAGACCCCTCAGGTAAAAGAGATTTCAGATCTTATTTTGAGTTGGAATCAGCCAGAAGAGCTGACAGAGAAGGTGAGCTTAGAGGTGAGTTTGGATCAGCATGTGCAGCTGATAGAAGAGGAGGACATGAGGGACCTTCTAATGATTGGGGGAATTCATATATTCCTACCACTTGCCCAGGGGGAGGCAGAAGTCTGTGTTGCATATGGTGCAACAACAATAGCAGAACAATCAGCTGTGACTGTCAGGAAAGAAGAAGAATTGGAGCAGACTTTGGAAGCTTCCCAAGCAGACGGAGAGGAAAATGAGCATTCTGAGGAGTGTCTCAACACTTTCAGCCAGAAAGATGAGGAAGATGTAGCATTGAAGCTGATAGCAGAAGAAGAAGATGAAGAAGATGATGAGCATTCTGAGGAATGGCTCAGTATTTTCAGTCAGGAAGCTGAAAAGACTGTAACATGGGAGTTTGCAGCAACAAAAGAAGAAGGGCCAGACAATATTTGTTTTAAGCATATAGGGGCTTTCGCAGTGCAAGATATTCACTCGATGCAATGAGTGCTAAGTGGACTATTCAAATCATGAGAATTATTGGTCAGTTGCGACTAATACTCATGAATATGGGTCATAGATTAATGACTTACACAACACAGTTAATCCCAAAAATAATAGCATTTGTTTTGATGATATGTGGGAACAAATTGAAACCCTGGAAGAGAGGGTGAAAGTGCAAAGCGTGCACATCCAATAGGTGAAGTTGGAAGCTGATGAAGAAGGCATGGGAGATCATGATGATCTACCTAATTGCAGAAAAATTTTGTAGCTGGGGAGACTGCAAAACCGAGCCAACCACTGGAGCAGCTGGACGAGGTGATATAATACATCAGAAGGATGATGTTGAGGTCAGAAGAGACTACCAACGAGGAGAAACTGAGCATAAAGGAAACAACAACAACATCAATGTAGAAGCAGCAATAACAGCAGCAGGATGGAGCAGATGAACAACTCTAGAGGATTATTTGGGATCTAGGAGGATTTCAACATCAAAGATGGGAAGCTCATGAGCAGGAGCTCATGAATTTTGCAGCTAAGGAGTATGATGCAAAATAATATCTCCACGTCATCTAGCCAACCAACCAGCCGTGTCAAGCGCGTGCATTCAAGCTGAAGAGAGAGGCACAATCCTCATTTAAAATCTGAATTGAATGTAATTAAATGTCTAAGCTGGTGAGCTGTAGAGCCATGCCTTTGTGTAGGTATTAGGTAGATCGGCCTTTAATGTTTGTATGGCTGATATCTAGATCTAGATGTTGGACTAGATAGCCCATTCAATGCAATTGAATAGCGTAGGTAAGTTGGAGGGAAGAGCTCGAAGAGCCCCCTTAGGTAAAAGAGATTTCGGATCTCATTTTGAGGAGGAAGAGTAGGAAGAGAGGTGAGGTATTTGTAGAGAGTCTGTGTGTGGAGAGCAGAAGAGAAGAGTCGATACCTTGTTACAGGCCGTGCTTAGGAACACCTTGTACAAACATGCATTTGCCATTTTAATATAAAGAGCAATTTTCCTGCATTACTGTGTGTTATGTGGATGTCTGTGAGTGTTCTTTATGTATGTTGTATATGTATGCTATAGGTTTTCATTTGCAGGAGTGTGTCTAATTTCAGGTGAAGGTCTTTGAAGCTTCACACTAGGAGGGTGTGACAGAACACTGAGGGTTCTGATAGCCGTGCACAGAGGATGCACTTCTGAATTCTGCAGGTTCAGACAAAGACGTGTTGTGGCACAGGAACTGGAATCAACAACTCAGGAGAAATACCTCAAGGTTAATAAATACATTGGAGGCACGGCTGTGTAGGAGAAACAAAGTTGTGGACAGAAGCTCTGAGGAGTACTGTGAATCTCTGCTAGGTGGGCATTGAGCGCATGCACAGCGGTGCACAGAGGGATAACTCTACTGTGAGTTCTTAAGGAGGACCAGAATCACTAGAGGATTCTGAGAGCTCTGCCAGGTGGGAATTGAGCGGGTGCATAGGTGCACAAGAGGACAGAACTGCTGAACGTTCTATGGAAAGATACTCTGCCAGGAGGGCATTGAGACCGTGTGTAGATAGGCAAAAAGAAGAGAAGAGAACTCTTTGAGTTCTGTATTGTGAAGGAAGATCCCACTAAGGGATATTCACAGGGTTGTTGAACACCCTGATAGGCTCAGCAAGAGGTTGCTTGAGAAAATAGAGAGCCAGGAGGACATTATATTCTCCATATGAGGGAGAAGGGAAGAAAGACAAAATCCCTTAGGGGTCTGAGTGTGTGAGAATCTCAATAGAGATAGCACAGTGTGTGCGTGAAGACTTTGCAGAGGCGCAAAAGTCCAAGAATCCCTTGGGGATTTGGAAGTAAAATCTCAGGAAGAACAACGTCGTGGAGGACGCAGGTGAGGACTCGAATTCGTGGAGCTCACAAGGAAAGGGAGCAAAGGTTGAGACCTTTGGCTTTTGAAATTTTCCCAGATCTGGGAAGAAGGTATGCAAAAGCTCAGGAGAGCAATAGCAGCTGTCAGATGAGATCTAGACCGTTGTTTTTCATGTCCAAGGAGTAGCAGGAGGAGTGTGCAGGAAGAACGGATCTAAATCGTTGGATCTTGGTCCAATTACCCATCAGCTGTCGGATCGGATAGGAGCTGCATGAGTTTTACCCTCGGGAATATCCGAGGTGAAAGTCCTGAAGGGAATTTGGGCATCGGGATATCGACACTCGGGATATCAAAGGTCCTGAGGTCGAGAAAGTCGGGACATTTCAAGTCCCGAAACAACGAAAGAATCGCAGTCGTCCATCTGAGGAAGGACGCATGTCACGTGATCAACCATTTCAGAGATCCGGGCACTGGTTCGTAGAGGTGAGTCTCGAAGGCATCAGGATATCGGCATTTGTGATATTGGGAGTCACGACGATAAGAGATCAGGAATCTCCATGGTAAAGGTCCTGGGAAGGATCAGAGCTGTTCGTCTGAGGAGACACATGGCGGAGATATGAAGAGAGTTGAGGATTGATGTTTCGGAGGTCCTGAGGACAGGATACTCTTGTACTTTGGAATCGCGAAGTCTAAAACCCCGACCAGAAGGAGGAAGCGCCATCAAGGGGCCAACTGTCAGTATATCAGAGCATGGGAGTTCAACATTTCGTGGAGTCCTAGAGACGAGACACCCAGGACATTTGGAACCACGAAATCGTGAGAGGTGATTAGAAGCATCCATTTGTAAGGGATGCGTGGCAGTGAGCGAAGGCCTTCGGGAAAGGCACCGATAGGAGAGTCACATCGGGAAATCGAGATTCGGAGGATCGTGAATCTTGAGGATATATGAGTTTTGGCATTGGAAAGTCTGAAACCCTGATAGGTGGTATGACTGCGGTCATATAAGGGGAGCTCGCGTGGAACAAAGATCTAACCCAGAGGGCTAACGGGAGTTGGAACACATCGGGATTTTGAAGCCCAAAACCCCGAAAGAAATACATAAGGTTGCGGTCTTATGAGAAGTGATCACATGGACCAGGGCATAGCCAGGAGGGGCTAAGGCCGGAAGGGAGCACATCAGCGAATCAGAGTTCGCGAGTTCAAAAGGACAGGAACTCTTGACGACGAGGATCACGAAACCCCGAAACCCGAAACTGAGTCGGGGAAGATCACGACTTAGTGCAGAAAAGCTGTGTGGGTGAATTAAGGACCTGTGGATCGGGTTTTTACCAGAGATTCCATGGAGGAATCGAAAGAGCTAATTCAGCTCGAATGAGGTGATTGAACGATCCTGTTAGCAGGAGAGCGCGAGGTGGTGGTCAGAAGAGCTCTCCCTACATTAGATTGGTAGCTTATATAGTCACCAAGTCCCTATCCAATATACCAAAAACCCCACCAAAGTCATTAAAAAGTATGGGCTTTTTCAATTTTAAGAAGATGCTACAATCACATCGTGGTATGTTTCTTCTCCTCTTAATCTGACACCTGCTACTTGTGCACTTCCTAAATTCAAAGAGCATCTTCTTAGGTTTTCAGGGAATAACATTGTCACTACAAATGAACAGCTGATGACATTTTCGAATGCCTGTCACAACATAGGAGCCAATGAAAACGATACTTGCATGCACTTATTTGTCAATTCCTTGGAAGGAAAGGTTGTGGCCTATTTCTTTGACCTTCTTCCTAAGATTCTGTCTACTTGGGAGGAGTTAGTCTATTGGTTCAAATCCACCTATGGGAAATCTAAAATCCTAGATGAGCAGTTATGGGAGTACAATAACATCTCTTATAAGGATGGTGAGACCATCAAGTCATTCAACTTGTGTTTCACCAAGTTATACAATAAAATCCTAGAACTCATTTAACCTCAGAACCAAGACGCTTTTGTGCATTATTATAATGCATGACCTTCCCCCTACCATCATAGGCTTGAGGAAAAATCCATTGATAACCTTGGTTCCTCTCAACATACTTGTTTAGAGTATGAATAACAACTTGAAAGAACATGTCTTCCTCAGGGAGAATCAATTAAATAGAAAAACATGTTTTCCCTCTTACAACTTGTACAAGACAAGAATAATTGTATGATATCATATGAGAGAAAGAGAAATGTTTCCCCTCTTATCCCTGGAGCTTCATCCTCTTTTGCACCCCCCTTTAGAAATCCAAATGAAAATAATTTTCAGCCTAAATCTATCATGCCTCATAGTTGGTGTAACTTTTGCGAGGAACACCACGAGGAAACCACATGTGAAGTAAATAAGAGTGCCAGAGATAATATCTTTGGTAAAAGATCGGAAACTAGCATTGTTGTCCTAGATTTTGTAGAGCTAGAAGATGTCATGATCATCAATACTAGGAACAAATCCTACACTCCCAAAGGCAAATATGATCCTCCCCACAATTCTTTTAGCTCGAGCTCATCCTCACCAACTACTACTGTTCATGTTCGTAAGGTTCCTGATAGTCAAGGAACTACCTCCTCTATCCCCTCTTCCAAATACAATATTCTAAATTAGTTGGCCAACATCAAAGCAAATGCAACCCTTGTGGACATGGTTTCTGTTCCTGAACAACAAATGCATCTAAAAAAATTCATGGAAGGAAAAACTTCCATTGTAGACAACCTCTCTGAAGAGGTAAATGAAGAGGATTCCTCTGTAAATAAAGTAGATGTACATCACTTTGGATACCCTGTAAAAAATACCCCATTTTATATTTCTGTAAAGATTATGGATAAGATTTCCCATTGTTGCCTCATTGACGGTGATTCGGGCCCAAGTGTAATGTCGAAGATTATTATGGAAGAGATAGTCTTGTCTTGTACAAATGAAAACAAAAAAAGCATGCTCTCTTATAATAATCTACAACAAATGGCGATGGGTGAAATCAAAGACGTGACCTTGGTTTTGTGTGCACACCCTGAAATAAGGAGAACCCTTAATATTCAGGTAATTGATATGCCAGTAAGAAATTACTCAATCATCTTAGGAAGATATTGGAAATATTTGACAGGTGGATATCTCTCACTCGACGGGACACACTTATCCGTTCCTCAGAACGGTAAAAACATCATAGTCCTTAGAGAGGGAAGGATTTCACCTTACATTGAAAGTGTTCCATGACCTAATGTGAATTATATCAAAGAGGACCTAGGGGTTTATTCCATGTTTTCCGAGGAGGATAACATTCCCTTGGAAAAAGATGACTTCGATGGCGGTATGTGGCACATGCACTTTGATGGTTCATGCTCTAATGAAGGAAACAAAGCTGGAATTATCTTGTACTCTCCCCTGGGGAAAATCCATAACTTTTCTTATAGTTTGGAGTTTTCTTGCACAAACAATGTCACTGAATTCAAAGCTTTATTATTAGGCATTGTAAATGCCTATAATCTGGGTTGTGGTCACCTTATAGGTTTTGGGGATTCCGAGCTTGTTGTGAACCTTGTACGTAAGATATACTCTCCTAGCAACAAGTTGATGAAACAATACACCCAAAATGTTTGGGCACTTATCTTGAACCTACTATCTTTCAAAATTACTCATGTTAAGAGGTAATTGAACTCAATGGATGATCGATTAGTTGTTTTTGCAGCCTCTCCTAATCGACAAATTCTACCACATGGACCTGATTGTACTTTTCAATATCTATGTTATCCACATATCCCTGACAATATAGAATCATGGAAGGTCTTCCCTAGCGATGAGAGCATTTTTTCTTTCATTCAAAATGAACCTTATAAGCCTAAGGAAATTATATCCATGGAAGATAACATGATTCCTAAGGGCTTGACTCCTCTAGAAAGTTCATTTTCATCGAGTGATGTAGGAAACAAAGAGAAACATAAAGAAGAGGAGTAAAAAAGGAAGGTGGGTGAAATCATCTCCTTGAACATTGGGACACCCGAGTCTCCAAAGAATGTTAAAATAGGTACCCAATGTTCCGTTGAAGAAAAAATGAAGTTTGCCAAGCCGCTTGATGAATTTCAAGATGTTTTTTCTTAGTCTTATGCGGATATTCATGGTTTTGATCTCGCTCTTATACATCATGCCATTCCCATCAAGGAATTCATAAATCCATTTAAGAAAAAACAAATACCTATCAACCCTGCATTGGAAGCAACTATTCGAAAGGAGTTGGAAAAAATCTTGAAAGATGGAATCATATTTCTGGTCAAGTATTCTGAATGGGTTTCCAATTTGGTTCCTGCTTAGAAAACAAATGGTCCGGTCAGATTATGCATTGATTTTCACACATTACATTGGGATAGTATAAAATATCACTTTTCTCTCCCTAATATGGAAATGATTTTGCAACAAGTTGCAGGGTCACAGATGATGTCCTTACTTGATGGTTTTTCTGGTTACAATCAAATCAAGGTAAAATGGGAAGATAAATATAAAACCACCTTTATTAATCATTGGGGTACCTTTTCTTATGAACGTATTTCTCTTAGATTATCTAATGCAGGTGTCACTTTTCAAAGACCTATGCAAATAACTTTTGGCGATTTGATCGACAAGATTATTCATATCTATCTTGATGATCTAATCGTGTACTCTAAAAGACTATCAATTGGCTGGGTTCTTTCAAGATATCTTTTTTCCTAGGTACAAACTCTTACATTCTAAAAGATTTACAAGAGCGATTGTTTTTCTACAGCACTAACAGTTCTCACTTAAAACACTACGTGGAACCAACTTGAAAAGTTTAACGTTATTTTGATTGTTATGTATATTAGTAGTTTAGTTCTGTTTTCTTTTTCACTACTGCTTTTCAATTCTTCTTTTACAGTAGTTTATATTGCGCTTCCATTTTAGTATTTTTTCTTTTGCTGTTTGCAATTCTGTCATTTTAGTTTCTTCTATTCTAAATTTTGTAGTTTCATTTCTAGTATTAAATTTCTTGCTTTTATTCTTTTCAGTTTCATTTTTTGGTAAAAAATAAGATCTTGGATCAATTATGCCATAGTGACACTCCTGCAGGGTATTGTTAGTTAATACAAATCAAGCTTACATAGTTGTTATGATGTTCCCCCTGAAGGCATGATTGAATTTATTATCTTCTTTCACTACTGTCTTATGAGGAAATTGGTTACCTCCCGCTTCTGCTTTCCATTTCTTCATCCATTTGAGATTCAAAAGAGAAATTCCATTAAAAATTTCTCCTTGAAGAAAGAGAAAATTATGGTTGAATGATTATGCATACAGGGATAAACCCCCTCATACTTAACATTTTTCGTGAGTTATTCCCAAATTCTCGGTCATTTTTCCATTAAATCTGCTCACTTCCCCCTGTTGCATGATCATTCTGGTTATACCTTCTTGATATGTTGTTCTTGGTCTATGAAACCATACATTCTGAATTCTTAATCTATTGGAAATAGATTTACCTATGGAGTCGCCAGTTTTTTGACGATAAAAATCGCAACAAGGAATTTTGCCCGCAAAGTATTGCTAAAGCCTATTATTTAAACTGTGCTAATAAGATATAATACTAGTAGGTGGGATCCCCTTGGATATCGGAGGCTCGGAGATAGTCATATCACACATTTTATGTTGTTGTTTTGATGATGCTTACAGGGTATTATATGGTTGATGATACATTTTATGGGATGTTCTATTATTTGAAGCTTTGATTTTATGTTATGATTGACATATATTTACAGTGCTATGTTCGATCATGTCACCATGGTTTATTACCTGGATACACTTGCACAAGACATATCTTAGTAACAACATAAATGAAAAGCAATGGGAAGGAAACTTACAAAAACAAAATCCAAAAGAAAGGGCCTATACTATGCTATGTTAGAAGTTATGTGCAATTAAAATGGAAACAAGTTAGTATTAATCCTAACTACAAATGGTTAGTGGCTACACGATTTACAATTGAGTTCTATTGGGCGCATTTGATATATGGTATGGTATGGAAGTTGGAAATGGTTAATATGAATTTTTGGGTGGCACATTTGTCAAGCAATGTGGTCGTAGATTTCAATGGTTTGGAATTAATAACATGGTTATTGTATTAGTGATTGTTGGTTGTCATGTACTTCAAAATTGAATGAAGAGGAAGATGGAAGTGACGTGAAATAAATGCACGTCACTCCATACTTCCCCCATCGGGCCGTCACCCTAGTATGGTTATTGTTGCATTTCGTTTTGCTGGTAGTTAAGCTTCAAGATCCAAGCCTGGAAGGAAGTGCTCGACGAATTCGCCCCTTTTAAAGATATTGGTTACATGTATGGTTATTTTCACCCATCCATGAATTTATCTCTGTGTATGAATGAATGATGGCTTAGTAATGCTTTTTTTTTGTGTTTTTCCCGATATTTAAAACTATGTAAATGCATAGTTTTTCTCTCTAGAATGACCGTGGGGTTGTTCGACTTGCAAGTAAAGGAATTGGTTGGTTGAGTTGTGCACTCATTGATTGTTCTGTGTGGTGAAAGTTGTGATGGATCTCTGTAGTTTTTAAGTGGATATGGGTATTATCGTTCTGTGTTTTGTTGGAGGGTTTCACTCTGTTTATCCTTGCTGATCGCTTCCTCACAGTTATGAGGGTAACCATGAGAAATTGTATTCAGGCTTCTATGTGGTTGAAGTGTATGTTTTTCGGACTAACTTTTGGTCACTGTGTATTTTCCAGAGTCATGGTTGTGGGTTTATTACATGGCCATGAAATTACTTTTATGGTCTTGGCATCAACGTATCTCAGAAGTCGGTTATAGGGTGGCCACTATGCCAAGATATATAGTTGTTTGGTGATATAAGGTATGCCTCGGGCCAACATTCCCATTGGCATTGATATCCATTTATTCGGTCCTTGAGAAATGCATAGAGTATACCTATGTGTGCTCTAGGGTACTTTTCACTGTACAATAGACATTCATTTCTCCTCTGCATCGTTTTCCTACACTACCCTTCATTGAACTGTTGTGCCATAGCATAGATCGATAGTTATAAAGAGCCTGTGGTTCTATCGTGCTTGTATCAAAGGGTATTTGATTATTGGTTGATATGTTTGACCTCCTGTCTCTCTGTGCTTTTGATGACTGAGCAGAATCTTGATTACTTATTTTTATTCATTGTTACATAGCCCGATTTTAATAATCCCCAACTGTTCTCACTCTTGTTGAGCATCTTGTTGACTTTCATAGATTGGTTGAGTGATTATGACCATTTCTTTGAGTACTTATATTGAACTCATTTGATTGAGCTGGTTGGAAAATTGTGATCGAGGATGATTACTAATGTATAGTCAGAGGGCTGCCTCTTTTTCGTTATGCTTTGGATCGTTGTGTTCTTACAGTATGGTGTCAATTGCAAGTTGGTGACTACTATGTGTTTCACTAGTCCCAATCGGGATCATGGAAAATTGTGGGAATTATTGACTGTGATTTTGTTGTTTCACTGTGTATCTATTATGGAGGCATCGTGCATGTTTTATTTAATTGCATCATCAATGATGAAGCTTGATTTTTGTATTAGGGTTTCATTGCAATTTTTATTCATTAATATAATGAAAAGGGCATGGAATCGACCAAGTTTAGAAGTCTGTTCAATTTGGAAAAGGGACCTGTGTATGTTTTATTTAGGCGATTGCAAATTATGGAAAGTGTTTGATATTTTATAGTGATATATGATGGATAGAGATGGACAAATGTTGTTATGCGTTTCTTTTCATTTTGTTTGAAATGAAAGGAAAGGAAATGAAAGAGACCAAGTATTCTCTTAACATGACTATTGAAAGTCATAGTGATTATGAGTATGAATACAGACTGTGTTAATTGAGAAGTTTGAAGAAATTGAATGTGGGACAGTGAACAATTTTGACACACAATAATTTTTTAATTGGTATTGGTATCTTTTTGCATTGAATACATAGTTGTCTTTATGGATTGTTTGATTTGTTTTATGAACAATATTCATTTTTTCCTACCATTCTCTCACTTTTTCGCACATGACAAGTCCCCTCACCTTCCCATATTCACTATCCACTCCCTGTTCTTAAAATCAAATTATAGTTAAGTTAAAATCTGTATTATAACAATTAAAGGATGGCACAAGGATGAGTTACAGTGATGTATTATTTTGATTTACGATACAATTGATTGTTTGATGATTTGTTGAGAAGTAATCATGATCTTCCCCCCTTCATTTTAACACTTTTCACTCAATACAATCCCTCACATATCCCATACCCCTTATTCACCCCCTTCTCATTGACAAGTATTAAACAACTTGTATGGATTGGATTGCATCAGTCTGATGTATTGCTGAGCCAAACTTTGTTTCATATTTAAAGAGATTCCATGTATGGTTATTGAAGAAAATAGTTGCTAATCAATAATGCATAACATGAATGATCTTTTTTAGTAGTGGTAGCCATGGTTGGTGTAACAGAGGAAGAGGAAATTGGAACAGGGACCCTAGAAGGCCAAGGTTTTCTATACATTTTGATGTGGTCTCACAAGAGTTGAGTCAGCTATTTCAAGATGGATTTTTTAACTGGATTGGACAAGGAGTGGTTCAACCTAGGACAGAAAGGCCTCCCTTCCAAGCCCCACTTGTCCCTAGTATCCCAATGCCCCCTCATGTCTCATTATAACCTGAAGTTCCTGAAAATGAAGGATGGCAAGATATTGTCCATCCAACAATCTCCCAACATCTTGGCTGGCCTAACTTGTCTCTATATGCTCCTCCACCTGTTAATCAAATTGTCCAAGATTCCCCTACCCACTCACCAATACAGTCTTCCCATGCAAGAAAAAGGTTAAAAATAGAGGCCCACCATGCTCCTGATAAAGGAAAAGCCACTGCTGCCCCCTCCTCTCCCTCAAATGACTCTGCCAAATCCATGTCATCCCGCATGCATTTACGAGATGATTGCTCTCATGTTATCAATGATATTAGGCCTAAAGGCTCCACATAGTCTAAGACAAATTTAGAGAAATCAAAGGGTGACATCAACAACAAGGGGAAGATTGCCTCCCAGAGTGGAAAATATGGGTTTTAAGTGTTTTTATTTATTGATTGTTGAGAATAGTTGACTTCTGAAATTTTGGACAACACACTATTTTTTGGATATATGGATAATATATTTTTGGATATAATTTCAGTTATCATTGATATAAATTGTCAAATTATGAGAGTGATGATGAGAGCCACAAGGAGGGATGTGTTTGATTGATTAACTAGTTGTGTTATGCTTGTTAAAGAACTAAAGGGAGTCACAAGGGGTCCCAACTACTAGTTATTATTTATTAAAACCCCTTATTATGATTTTATTACTTCCCCTCCTTAACTAAAAGGTTGGTTGAATTTTAGTTAACTTAACTAAAGAGGTAGTTTAACTACTTCAACTAATTTTGATTGCTTAAAGGAAAAAGGAAAAGGAGGAACAAGAGGAGATTAGAAGGAGAAATCATACTAAGATCTTGTCTTTGAGTTTTATTGAGATAATTTAGTTTTCATTCATTCTTTAATTCATTGTAAGCCTAATTCTCTTTTATGATAGCAGGTTCCTATTGTAGACAACAAGATTCAGGACTAAATTACATCATTTTGAAACTTGTTTCTCAGAGGTGTTGATCTATTTTTGATAGTCTGTGTAGACTTGCATGTTTGTGAATTAAATTTCATGACTGATAAAGGATATTGTGCATAGTCGAGTGGGAAACAATCTGTGGAAAGATGTGTAAATTCCAGCCTTGTACAATATCTACTGTAAACAGATATTTAGAAAAGAACAGAAAATATATAATGACAAATACAAGCATTACACAGAGATTTTTCCCATGGAAACCCAAACCGGGAAAACCAACATATTCTATATTCATTCATTCTGTTACAATGTTTACAATACAAAATACATATATGAGCCAACGACATCCAAAACCCTAACCCAATGACCTGGATTAGTCCAAAAACCTATTTCCTTAACCGGAAATAGAAAACCATCGACAAAGAAACCATGTGCCGAAAAACCACCTAAATGTAATGTGGTCCCAAAAAATGCGGTCCCGAAAAATGCGGTCCTAAAAAATGCAGCTCCGACACTACTACACATGTAAAGAATATAACACATACCCAAAAAGATGATCCATCTTTTAAAGTTCAGTTTTTTACTTTCTGTCAGAAGTCCTTTTGTATGGTTTTCATCGGGGACATCTAAGTTTGACTTTGGTCCAAACTTCCTCAGGGAATTTTGTAAATAGAATGAATCTTTTGATAAATTGGAATGGAATAAACGATTGCTTTATGTCTCATTTGTGTTGATTATTGACTTGGTGTCTTTACTTCGGTGTCTACATTTATTTTTGCATCTGTTATATTCATAAAATTACATAAATATTGAATTTTTCAGCAAACTTTTAGTTATAAAAAAATTAGCTTAAGCACTTGTAACCAATACTTGTGGATTATGAAACAATTTTTGATGGCTATAAACATAGGGTGATATTCCCGTCTATCTTTCTTTAGCCAAGTAAGATTTGAAAATTCTTGAGTAAGATCATTTCATATCTTTTCCTCAACACCCCTTATGCATAAAAGAGATTCTTTAGGCTTAACATATAATTTAGTTCCTCCATAAATGATATTTTGTGCATAATAAAGCAAAAGTCCAAACTCATACCTCTCGAGCTCTGTGCATATCAAAAGTCCACTTTTTAATTACAAAAGTGATTCGATATATAATATACCTCCACCTTCATAGCTCATGTGTATAACATACGATAACAAACCTCATTCAATACAACTTGTATTCAACATAAGAAACTTTCCACTGTTATCATGCCTCTTTGTTGATCGTTCTTTTCACATTCAACAGAAGAAACTTCCCACCGTTATCATGCCTCTTTGTTTATCGGTCTTTTCTCACCAAGGTCAACGCTCCTCTCTGCAACAGACTCGCCTTTTCCTTGCAATCTACCTCACTTTGATTAAACAACCGATGGTCCTCTATATCGCAGTGACCCTAGTGACCAACAAATTTCTCTGTGGATCCTTCAACTATGTGCTCAACTAACCAACTCTAATACCACTTGTTAGGTAGAAGAAACAAAACAGAGCATAAAACAAAGAACAAGAAACCAAACACAACATAGCAACAATCACACAATTGACAGAGTGATTTATGTGGAAACGCAATATGGGAAAAAACCAAGGGAAATGATTATTAGTATTCTTATTGTTTGAGGGAGAGTTACAATAGCCAACACATGCATACAACCATCCTCTCCTCACATACACAATGCACTCTACAATATTGTTTCTTTCTCACACACTCTACACACATTGCATTCTCACCTCTATGGGTATGCTCGTATATATAACATCTCTCAAACAGTTAGACTAACTGATTATAATTAGATCCACCAATTACACAATCTGTTCACAAAAGAGTGCATGCATGCACATTCCTAATATAGCTACATGCATGTGTATGTGACTGCATGGGAAATTCGTTGGCATGTTTCCAACAATAATTGCTAAGGTAGGGTAGGAGTTTCAAAATGGATTGGATGGTTTTGATAACTCTGTTACTGGTTTCATTGTTTCAACATTCTTTGTTAGTAGTCATTAAGAATTTTTCATTGTATTTGATGAGCAAATTGCTCCATAACGAACAATTTGTTTGTCAAATTTCATTTATGAATGAAAGTTTTGTTGATTTTTACAGTTTCAATATTCTTTTGTTAATAGTCATTAAGAAATTTTCACTGTATTTGACGAGCAAATATGTCCATAACTAACAATTTTACTGTTAAATTTAATCTTTAAATGAAAATTTTGAATTTTTAAATAAAAATTTAATTCTAAAAACTATTCTAAATCTTAATGTATTGTCTTTGATATAAATTTCTTCCTAAATGGAATAGAAGTACAAACTGATAAATGCAAATATATGAATAATAACACCCTTTAAAAAGCCATAAATAAATTCACCATTACCATCATATACACAGAAGAAGCTACGATGGAAGCAATGATAAATACATAAGTTCATACAAATCACATATGTGGTTACAATTGAGTTGATGATAAAGTCTCAGATATATATGTTAGATGCTGATCTCTATGCATACAACGAAATGGTAAAGAGCCGATTTATGGGTTAGATGCAACATCCCAACTTCACATTTTGTTTTCTTTTTCTTTTGTTTTCATAGCTATCATTTGAAGTGTTTTATATAATTCATATTGTGTTAGATTTACATTGAAATAATAATAAATTGTTGTTAATTTTTTAAATGTTATTTTATGTATTTTTTATAAATTGATGTCCTAAATTTTATATATATATATATATATATATATATATATTTTTTTTTTTTTCTTTCTTAGGTTTGATGGTTGAAGTTGTTTTTACAGAGCTATTCTTTTTCATATTCTCTTTAATAATATTTTATATATATTTTGCTTTAATGTGATAGGTATATGATTAAAGCACATTTTGTATTACAAAGTTGTGATTTTATAGTTTAAAAGTTGTTTTTAACCTTTATTTTCATTTACTAATATAATTTGGTTAAGAATTTCTTTATTTAAATAATATAAATATATATTGGGAATTTAGTTATTAATTTTTTATATCAAAATTAAATTTATGGGTGGGTGTAAGTTAATTATAGTTTCTCATGACTCGTTAGTGGAAATGAAAATAGAGAAATACAACAATATGTTGGATTATTATTTAAGGTACTTTTACAATGAATTTGAATATGGTGTAAAAAGATGAGATGTGTTGGAATTCTGGTTGTCATTGATGTCAACAATGCGCATGACACAAGCTAAGAGAAATAGCGCTACATTGCACAAAGATCACGCAGGACACAAATTCAAATAAATAGCGCTGCATCATGCAAGACACAAACTCAGATTAATGGCGATGCATCACACAAAGATCGCACAGGATACAAACTCAGAGAAATAGCATTGCATCGTACATAGATCAGATTGTTGGAAGTATGGTTGTCATTGATGTCAATAGTGCGTAGGACACAAGTTTAGAGAAATAGAACTGCATCGCGTAGAGATCACGTAGGACATAAGCCGAAAGAAATAGCGTAGAGATCGCACAGGACATAAGCTCAGGAAGAAATAGCATTGCGTCACACATAACACAATCTTAGTAGAAAAATCATTGCATTGTGCAAAGATCTTATAGGACGCAAGCTCAAGGGTGAGTGCAATAACTTGGTGGCCAAAAACATGTCAACAACATGATTAAGAACACACACTCACTGGAATGTGTGCGTGTTCTTAGGAATGCACATGCATTCCTATACATATAGGTTTGGATATGTCTGAACCTCCATGTAGATTGCCACATAGGTTTAGTGGAAAAACCGCGTGCGCGATCTTATTGATAAAAATATACTAAGGGCCCAAGCGCGATTTGTGCCCAAATCATGCTCACACTTCTCTCATTGGGAAAATATAGCATGGAGATAGAGAAGAGGAAGAAAGGGAGGAGGGTGCCACCATGTCCATGTGTGTCACATTTTTCTTAATTTTAATCCTAATTATTCATTCCAATTTAGTAATTTTCTCCCAATAATCTAAATTTAAAAAAAAAATGTAATTTTGTATTTTAAATAAAACTGAACCTAATTTACATGCCATGACTTTTAAATTACAACATATTTAATACAATGGAACCCCAAGACAATTTAAACCCCTCATGAGAAAACCAAGAAGATCAAAACCCCAACCCACCACCACCACACAATGTAAACAATGGAATTGATGAGGGTTTGATTATATTATGAACCCTTGAGGAACAATTAAGGGAAACTAGAGAGCCTTGCAGAGTTTCCTTGTACACTTCTTTGTACATCATTATGTAGTCCATTGCAAGTGCCCAAGGGAAATTGACCTATATTTCTTATTATAGGGAACAAATGTATGAGTACTATAACACTAGTTTGGATAAAAACAAAGTCAAAGAAATGAGCATTTCAAAACAAAAAATATTGTCCATTTTTAGGGATCCTAGAAATGGAAAAGAACAACCATTGACTAGGAAACACATCTCCATTGACTTGTTCATCCATCCCTAGATTAGTCAAAACTGGATGGATAGGTGGTACATGGTTTTTGATAAACCTCCTTGCAATAACAGGGAGATGCCCTTATATTTTCTGAGAAAATTATGGGTAAGAATGTCAAATACTTTGACATTGGTGACTTCAATGGGGTGGGTCGAGGGTCCGCACAGGACTGAGAGCATTTCAGGCGTGACCTTGAGTTAGGTTCCCATCCCACAGACAAAGGCCTGACCCTCCTACCCAACATCCTCCTGTAGCATAGAACTTGCAACAAGTACATCTATCTATCTCCTCTTTGATTCATAGCCTAGTGCAACATAATAGCTTTGTTGCATTATCTCAGTAGGAGGTGCCTACCAGTGACATTGATAGAGGAGTTGGAGCGTCAACATGCACAAGGGAGTACAGTGAGGAGAGGGAACATGGAAATAACAACCATCCATGTGAACCTCACAGATACTCATGCTGCAGGTAGACATGATATGGGCCTATAGAGCTCAATGGACATCATAGCTTCATGGAGGAGGTTAATATCTTAACCCTCTCTATGTTCTTCATCATTATATATTTATTTTGTATTTTGTGTATTTATAAAGATATTTGATTGTATGTGTTAGGACCACATATTGTACCCTTTTTGCCCATACTTTTTGCTATTATTTTACCCTTCATCACCTACATTTTGACTTATACTATCATTCCACTTGATCATTCCAAGGTACATAACGTCCCTTCTCATTACTACATGTTTAA
>ML801819.1:134140-225435 GCA_009831015.1 Picea engelmannii
AGGAGCATTGTTCTCTCTATAGATGTTAGGATTGGTCCTTCTAGTAGCCATAGCCATATTTTTACTTTCAACATTTATTGCCACCTTAAATGAATTCTCCAATGATTTGGGTTCCCAAAGGCGAACCTCATGTTGAATGTTATATTTTAAAGCTCCTATGAATACATCAATCAAGTGCTCATCTGGAATATCAGTTACCTTTATATTCAATCTTTGGAAGTTCTCAATGTGCTCGGTAATTGAACCCTTTTGCTTGAGATTTATCAATTGGTTAAAGAAGGTATTGCTCCTTGTATCATCATAGTGTGCTATCATTTCTTCTGTGAAAATTTTCCAAGTGACGAGTGATTTGCAAGAACAAAGCCATCGATACCATATAAATTGATTAGGTTCTAAATATAAAGAAGAAATTCATACCTTTTGTGTATGTGGCACATTATGGAGATCAAAGAATTGCTCCATCTGAAGTATCCATGTGATTGGGTCCTTTCCATCAAACTTCCTCATATCAATCTTAGGAACGTGGTTGGTATTCAAACCAAAGTTGGAGTTTCTTCATTATTGATTCACCTTCCTTGTTTCCTCATCATGAATTTCATGGGATGCATTTTCACTTTCGGGTGTCTTCTCTATTACAAAATTTTTCAATACTTCCATGATCTCCCCTTTTAAACCCTCCATCATCTCTTGTAGTTCACCTTTTGTTAATATCTTCTTTTGTAAATCATTTATGTCCCTAAGAATTTCTTCACCTTCATTAAGAGTCAAAGTAGGATTTTCTAGAGGCTTATTTGGTGTAGAAGTTCTCTTTTTGGGTGGCATGTTGACCAAGTATCACTTTTGAACCTTTCTTTTGAGATGCTTCTGCTAGACAATATTTATTCTGTTCTATCTCCCAAGTTTCGACCCTTGTAGGTATGAAACTTTATTTTATGTAGTTCTCTAATATTTCTTTTCTGCAATGCCATAGGTCTGATCAAAATTGGATGTGCCAAGTGGAATTTATGGTAACTTCCCCACAACTTGCCAATTTTTGGCCTTTCCAGGAGATCTCACTTGTATAGCAAACCCCGCACAAAATAATGGATATAAAATTCTAAAACTCACACCAGAAATGCTACAGACTATCAACGATCCAATGAAACTATTCCCACTCAATTTGGATACTCTAGGAATAAGTTATGATTATTTTACCTGGAACACCTTCTTGAGACTAGTCAAATACCCTATCTTACACAAGGTGTATCTGCAAATTTAAGATGACCCAGAACCTAAAATTTTTACCACAGATACCTTACTAATTTCTGTAAATAGACTTTGGAGTTCAGGGTTCGAAACTTTACAGAAAATGTTTTATAGCAAAAATTCCGTAATGACTCAGTTCATGATGATTCCATAACCCTATCTTTTACAGGTTGTATCTCTGAAAGTATAAGGGCTTAGGAGCTAAATTTTGAACCCAACGTACCTTGATACGTCTACTAAATTTACTCCAAGCCGTTCCTTCTGAAACATTGTAGAAAAAAAGTTAGAGCAAAAATTCCAAGGTGTCTCAGATGTAGTAGCAAAACCCCAAGACCTTGATCTTTGATACCATATGTTAAGAACCAAATATCAATATAGCATAGAAAAAACTCATAAAAAGTACTCATTTCCTTGAAAAAGAGATAATTTCAGATAATAAGCCTCTTCAAGGGGGCAACCTCCTTTTACCCCACTTAGATGTTCAAGTACAAGATGATTCAAAATGAAAATGTCTCCTTGGTATATATAGGAGACTAGGAGGTATACTTACAACTAATGGCGTAAAGCTGAAATAAATAAAATAACATTACTAATATAATATGGCCCAATTAATGGGTAATGAGCCAATATTAGGGCTTAACAACCAATGTCATTCCTTTCCAAGTCATTCCATTCCATGCCATTGAAATTTCCACACCATTGTCAAGACATCAAGAAATGGTATGGTATGGTATGGTATGCATTGGCAATGGAAATGGAAATGGTGGCAATGAGAATCATATGCATTGCCTTGTCATTGCCTTGTATCGTATGCATTTGAAATGGTATGGTATGCATTGCCAATGGAATGAATTTTCAATGACAATGACATGCATCGGCAATGAAAATGGTATGCATTGGCAATGGTATGCATTTCCTTTCCATTGTCTGGTATGCACTGGTAATAGTATGGTATGGTATGATATGCACTGGCATTGGAAATGGAAATGACATTGGTATGGTATGCATTGGAAATGGTATGCTATGGAAATGGTATGGTATGGTATGATATGCATTGGCAATGGAATGCATTGATATGGTATGCATTTCCTTTCCATTTCCTTGTATGGTATGCATTGACAATGGTTTGGTATGGATTGCCAATGATATGAATTGCCTTTCCATTATATGGTATGCATTGCCAATGGTATGGTATACATTGGCATTGACAATGGAAATGGCAATAGTATGGTATGTGTTAACACTAGAATTCACCCTCGGATTGCATCGAAGGTAAGCCCAATACCCATCAGTTTATATGTCACAGTGAATAATTTTAAAGAGGTCAAATGGGTGCAGACTCAAGATAATATTGTTTTAACTCAAAAAAATGGACCCACATCCACAATCAGGTGAGGTCTTGATCAACTTCAGTCAGTAAGTTGTAGTAAGGTGAATATGAGGAAGAAATAGTGAGGAGAATGTAGAGGTATGCTATGGACATTAGGTCTTCCAGCAGCCTAAGGAGGAAAAAATTCAAACACAAGATCCTCTTTGAATTCAAAGTTTCAGGAAACTTAAGAATGTTAAAACATGACTGTAATCCTACATCACAATACAACTATAAAAATCCATGTGAATCCTTCAATCATGGACAGTTCAATATCAAAGGAAAATAAGATGAAGAAGACAGATGACTTAGATTAAACAACAAATCTCAAATCAAGATACATAACCAGAGACCTAGAGCTTTATCAAAAATTTACAATGTGGGAGCCTTGCTCCACCATCGAACTTAACAAAATATCAAAAATACATACTTATACTCAAGAATGACTACAACCACTAGAAGAGTGATTGAGTTAGGCATTGAAGGTTTTACGTCAGAGCTTTCTTTGCAGACTGTGCATGCATATCTCTGTCAAACGTGGGCTGAGATCTACCAGTCCTTTCTAGATTTCCATTTATGGAGGGAGACGATGTCTCAACCACCTCCTTATTTTTCATTAACTACCTGCATCAGGATCAGGATGGGCCTGAGTCAACTCGGCACCTGGAAAACAAGCTAGCCGCACTCAGAATATCTTCCACCTTTGCTTTGTTGGGCCTTTGTGGTGAGAACTGGTAGGCGGACATGGAGGAAGGCCAGGGTGAGTGGGCAAGGCGATGGTGTAAAATTGCATGGAATGATGAGTGCATGATGGCCAGGTGGAAGGAAGAAAATGATAGTGATTGGGAATGTGTGGGCGCCAATAAGTGAGAGATGAGGTGTAAATGCATGAGGGTGATGTGGAAAAGGGAAAGGATGTGGAGGCAGAGGGGAGTGATGGGTTAGGGGTAAACGATGATAACGGTGGAGGGGACTTGGAATGGAAGTGGGAGATAGATGTTGGGATATGAGAGGGGGGAAAAAGACAACAGACGGGGACGAGTGTGCGGTTGTGTGAGTGGAGGACAGGTGTTGGTGGGAGTGCGAGTGGTATTAAGAGGTAGTAAGGTGGTTAGCTCGTAGCGGGGGGTAGGCAGTAAGAGGTAACATGCGGGGAGGGGGGGGGTCTGAGTTTCTATGGAGGTGACACGATAGTGGGGGGTCCGCGTCGAAAAACCACCAAATCGAATCCCCCCACCTTCACCCCCCTTGTTAAAGGNATTGGATGTGGACCATAGATATAAGCATGCCATGCACAGCCACTAAGATATGCATGCTTCTTATCACAACATGCCAAACTGTCAAATCACCCAAAAACTTTAGATAAAAATCATAAAGTGGGTCGTGCGAGCACCCCTCTTTTACATTTTTTCACCGAGGGGTTATTTCCTAAGGGAACAACCCATTCTATCAAAAATATGTGCTAACAATATGCATTGGCAATGGTATGCTATGAAAATATTATGGTATGGTATGTTTGATTACTGAGAGAGGGGGTGAATCAGTAATAGAGAAATTTAATCCTTTTTCACAATAAAATGCAAGTGTTATATCAATGTAACATTATCATCCAATAGTTGCAGAGTAAATAAAAAATGAAGAAATGATCAATCATACACATACACACTACAATAAAGTTTTACGTGGAAACCCAAAGCGGGAAAAAACCATGAAATGCTTGTTCTTATATGTATTTAAGAATTACATTCATTGGAAGCACCAACTTTTTTTTTTTTCTAGATGCAATTGGAAGGAGGCTCCAACCACCTATATTCTCAGGCTACAACCTTAGGAAAGCTCCGACTCCCCGATTTTCTGGCTACAACCCCCTATGTTATCCAGCTACAACCAGAAGGTGGCTACAACCACTTGTCCTTACCCCGTCCAACCACCCTAAAATTAAAGTAGAATGATGGAACCACTATCACACTACACTATAAGATATACTATTGTAAACTTGTACCAATCAACCGGTACCATAAACAAGTGCATCAACCATGCACCAACCTGTACCAAACAACCTGTAATCATCCTATACCATAAACAAGTGCATCAACCATGCACTAACCTGTACCTCAACCCATAATCATCTTCTACCATAAACAAGTGAATCAACCATGCACCAACCTGTACCATCAATGAGTGCATCAACCATGCACCAAATATGTACCAATCATGCATCAAATACACATAAACTATGACTCATCAATATGTACCAACATCATCAATTATACACCTCATGTATGTGCAAACTCATCAACTACTTGTCTCAACGATGTACCTAACATGTACCTAAACCATATACCAAATACATATAGCAATATAACCATCAAAATTTATCTAGCAATATATCACACTATCCATAACCAAATACCATAAACCATTACATCAAACCATGTGCCACAACCTCACTGCTATACAACCTCTATATGTAACATACCTCTACCAAAATCCCTTATCAATTTCATCATCCAAATCTTATTTGTAACTCTATAATAGACCTAGTGTATATGATCACATACTTGAAAACCTTCCTTAACTTTAACAACAAGAGACTAGCATTTTATCAAACTTTACTTTAGTCTCACATGACTAATTTTGGATTAGTCGACAACCCTAACTTGCAATAATCATAACTATGTACCTGTAATGAATAAAGATCTGAAAATGGTACACAATGTTCTTCAGTGTATTTTATGCAACTCCTCCAAATTTCACTACTTGAAATCTCTTAGAAAATGAGTTATAGAAAAAATGGCATACCTTGTTGAATTATGACTTACTCTAGAGATCGAACTTGTAGAAAATTCCCCGCATGGAATATTTTTTGTATATATATATATATATATATATATATATGAAAATGGTACACAACATACTATAGACTCTAATATAACCAATGATTTTGGTCTTACTAAATTTGGATATGTTATGAAGAAGTTATGATGTTTTTACCCAAAATACATGTTGTAGATTAGTTTCAGGTCTAGCCAAAAACCCTAGTTTCCACATAGTGTAACTCCAAAAATAAAATGAACCACAAGCTGAAATGTTTATCACAACTACTTGGATATGTTTCCTCAATGGCCTCCAAATTTCATGGTCTGAATCATTCTAGAAAAAAAGTTACTGCGAAAATGGTGAGATGGCCTGTAAATAACATACCTTAGAAAGCATCATCAAAAGAATTTATCCTCCCTTGAATTTCGGCCTTCTTTACTTCAACCTCCCTCTTAAATTTGGCTTAGATATTCCTTGATTACCTTAGTCACTTGTAGATATTCAATATGCTCAAGTGTGATTTTAAAAATGAGGGAACCTTTCCTCTTATTTATACTTTTATGTAGCTTCCTCAAGAGGTTACCTTCTAACCATCTTAAACCATTTTCCTTATTTTAGGGCGAACCCACTTCTAACCACTTGTCCACTTAGTAATTGCTCCATTAACTTTATTATTTAAACAATTTATTTTGAATCCACTTTGACTTATGTACACTCATCACTTCTCTTTACCTCAAGGGGATACCTTCTAACCATCTTAAACCACTTTGCTTATTTTAGGGCTAACCCACTTCTAACCACTTGTCCACTTAGTAATTTCTCCATTAACTTTGTTATTTAAATAATTTATTTTGTATTCACTTTGGCTTATAGTACACTCATCACTTCACTTTATTATTTACCTTCTAAAATCTCTTAAACCACTTTGACTACTTTAACCTTTTGGGGCTTCTAGATGACTCATGAGAGTTCTCCAACTTCACATGGCCATAAATCTCTAACCGTGAGGAGTTATGTGACGCTACACATACCACCAGAAATGACATGGAATGTACTATCCATATAGAATATTATTACCTTCAAATATATCAAAACTGATCCCATTATCCATCAAAAAAACTTGGGTCCATTACCCAAACCTTTGTGCTGCCGAGATTTTCTACTAGACTTTCTTCAAGGGTTGACATCAATGAAAAACAACCCAAATAATCAACAATATCCCCCTTTGACATTGATGGAAACACGCTGATGAAATATTGAAGTCATATCACTCATGTTTCCCCTGTGACCATCTCTCCCCCTGGAACGATGCCTCTGTGCTCTTTCTCCAAGCATTTACCTTTGCATCTGATAAATATCCCCCCCTTTGTCATCAATGGAAAAAGTATCTTTTCATCCGGGGATGCTCCCCCTAACTAAGCTTTCCTTGGGGATACTCCCCCTGACTGAACTCTTCCTGAAACTGATCTTCCAACCTGAACTTCCCTCTTTATGGTGGTTCCTCGTGTAAATCTAAGACATATAAGATAAGCATTCAAAAGCATTCATTTTGGAGTACAAATTACTCCGAGTCTCTAGCATAGGTACTCAAAGGCTTCTTGTGGAAGTGGTTTTGTAAAGATGTCTGCCACTTGTTCTTTTGAGCCCACATATTCAACTCTAATGTTCTTCTCTGTAACCCATTCCCGTAGAAAGTGATACTTGATTGGAATGTGCTTCATCTTGGAGTGCATCACCGGGTTCTTTGAGATACTGATGGCACTTGTTTTATCATAATAGATTGGAATGGGATCATCATACTCAACCTGTATATCTATCAGAGTTTGTTTCATCCATAGAACCTGTGTACAACATCCTACTGCTGCAATATACTCTGCCTCAGTTGTACATAAGGATATTGATGATTGTTTCTTGCTTAGGCATGATACTAAACACTCACCCAAGTAGAACGTTTCTCCAATGGTGCTTCGTCAATCATCAATGCAACCTTCCCAATATGCATCTGTGTAGGAAATAAGTTATAGATCATTTCCTTTTGGATACCATAATCCAAACTCTTATGTTCCTTTGAGATATCTAAAAATCCTCTTTACTGCTAATACATGTGATTCCTTTGGTGCTGCTTGAAATCGTGCCACCTGTCCAACTGCATGCATTACATCTGGTCTGTATGTTGTCACATATAGTAAGCTACCAATCATTGAACTATATTTCCTCTGGTTTGTAGACTTTGAATCATCATCTTTGCTCAACTTGCAACTGGTTTGCGTAGGAGTGGTAACTAGTTTGCAATCTTCCATTCCAAACCTCTTTAGCATTTCTATGATATACTTAGTTTGAGAAATACAAATTCCTTGGTTTCTTTGACATATTCAAGGACTCATAAATAAGGATAGTTCTCCAAGTAATGACATTTCAAATTCATTCTACATATCCTTTGCAAATTTATGGCTTAACCTGTCATTAGTACTTCCAAAAACAATATGATCAACATAAATTTCAATTAATAAAATACTAACTTGAGTTACCTTGATGTAGAGGTTGTTGTCTGTGCTTCCTTTCCATAGTTCGTAGGGAGTTTTGTCATTGTTGTTTCTGAGTATTACTTTGTTTTGAATGTGAACTGTTGTATGCATTGCAAGTGTCCAAAAAATATCTGTCAATTTGGAATCCATTAACATTGTTCGAGCCATTTCCTATGTAATTATCATCCATTATGATAATTTTCCTTTGTCTATGAACCACTCTCTGAACAAATCTATGAATCCATGGTCTCGTCCACTATCATATATCTGTTCAAACCTACTAAGTGTTCTTACAAATCTATCTCTGTCCATATTGTCCAAGACTCTACTTACGCAACTGTCCATAATGATGACCCATTTATCACTATAATATCATGAAGTCTTGATTAATCTATCAAACTGTACTTTTTCTAACTGACTGCTCTGGATATGTCTTCTTAAACTCTGCAAGCTGCTTGAAGGATGGTTCTTTGGTCTATCACATCTATCGCATCGACTCCCCCTCTCTAATATTCATATTATATGGGAGTCTCTAAGCTGAATGGATCAAAACAATTCCTGCTCTGATGTGTATTCATCATCATCTTAATTGGTAGATTCATCATCATATTCATTGGTAGATTCATCATCTCTCTGAGCTCTGACTTATTTCTTTTTTTCTGTGGATTCATCTTTCACTACAATGCCTGAAAATAAAATCTCTTGACCCTATTTCTTATTTACCTGTCCTTCTTTTCTGTCAGTTATTTTCCAAAACTTTATGTATCTGACATCTTTTATTTTCTCTGTAGAATTTTCTTCATCTCATTTTATTGCCATTCTTGTGATCTCTGGTACCTAGTCTTTGTTCACCTGTTCTTCCTATTTTATTATTCATACTTTTTTATATATGATATCAATGTTCTCTTTCATGGAAGTATCGATCATGCTTCTACAATCACTAGCTATGTGTCCATAGTTATGACATCTGTAACATTCAATGTTACGTGGGGCCATATAGGCACTTGTTTCTTGACCATTTCTTTTATAATCCCTGCAATCTGCAACCTTATGTCCAAAATTAGTACAATAAAAATAATGACCATAAAATAAATTTGCATATCTGAGAGTGAATGATATTATTTGTGGTGTAGTCCTTCTGAATTTCATCCTTGACTGATTATGATCATGATTGAAGCTTCTTTGTGGATTGAACATGGATGGTCTTCTTGAAGATGTATCTTCAATAGTTTTCTTAGATTTTAGTTGACCATGATTATTTCCTTTGAGTACTTCTACATAACTCTTTCTATTTTCTTCATTCTTCTTTTTTAGCAACCTAGTGTGTTTCTTTTCGTTCTCTACAACTGATGTGCATGTTTTTGTCTCTTCAACATTCTTGTTGATCTTGACGATTTTACTTCTCAACGTGACAAATTATTCTTCAAGATTCTCAACCTTTTCTTCTTTCTTCATTATCTGAGACTTCATAAATTCTTCTATTCTTTTTGCTTCTTCAAGATAAATTTTTAATGTGATTATTTCTTCTTCAAGTCCTTTCTCTTCTTGACCAAAATCTACCTCAATATGGTTTATATCGTTAGTTCTTTCCTTAATATGATATGTCAATATATTCTCTCTCATTTTTGCTTCTTCCTTCTGTGCTGCTATGTTGGCTTCCAAATACTACTTTTCATATTCAATATTTTCTTCGATCATTTTGGCTTCTTCTAGCCGAGTTCTTAAGTTTTCGATGACCTGTTGTGGTTCTTAAAAAATGTGAACACTTTCCTTTTGTTTCATCATTTCTTTCTTGAGTTACTTATTTTATTCTCTTAATTCATCTAAAGCACTGGTAAATTCTTCTTCATAATTGTCTTCCTTTTCAATTAGTTTTTCTGTCTCATTTCCTTCATGGCATTCTGTTTCAAGATGTCTACGTTTTTCACAATTAAAACAAAACAACATACCTCTGGTGATTATGTACTCTTCATCTTCTGAATCTATTTGACACAGTGAACATAATTCTTCTTGATCTATATCTACAACTTCTTTGGCATTTTCTGAATTTGTGATGGGTGAAGAATATATGTCATGTAACTTATCCCAAATTTCTTTGGCTGATGAACATTTACCAACCTTTTCTCTTACCAGATTAGGTAATCATTCCTAGATGAAATCCATTGCTATTTTGTTATTCTTCTTCAATTCCTTCATGGCTGCAGTCTTATCCCTTTTTGAACTATCATATCCTGTAACAACTGATAGCCAAATATAATGTCCCTATGCCTGTAAAAATACTTTCTTCCTTCTACTCCACATCTCATACTTTAAACCATTATGACCATTAAACATTGGTACTCCATTCTCATAATAATCCATGATCTCCTTCTAGTGGTTAAATTGTTTCCTGAAGGAACCTTGCTCTGATTCCAATTGTTGGATTACTGAGAGGGGGGGTGAATTAGTAATAAATCAATTCAATCTTTTTTCACCATAAAATGAAAGTATTATATCAATGTAGAATTATCATCCAATAGTTGCAGAGTAAATAAACAATAAACAAATGATAAATTATACACATACACAGTACACTAGTGTTTTACGTGGAAACCCAAAGCAGGAAAAAACCATGGAATGATTTTTCTTATATGAATTTAAGAATTACATTCATTGGAAGCACCAACTTCGTTTGTTTTCCATTTTCAACTGGAAGGAGGCTCCAACCCCGTAGTTTCTCAGGCTACAACATGAGGGAATACTCAACTCCCCATTTCTCTAGCTACAACCAGAAGGAGGCTACAACCCCCTATGTTCTCCGGCTACAACCGGAAGGTGGCTACAACCACCTGTCCTTGCCCCATCCAAATGCCATAAAATTAAAGTAGAATGATGGAAACACTGTCACACTATCACTGTGAGATATACTGCTATAAATCTATACCAATCAACCTGTAATCAACCTCTACCATAAACAAGTGCATCAACCATGCACCAAATTGTACCAAACGACCTGTAATCAGCATGTACCATAAACAAGTGCATCAACCATGCACTAACTTGTACCTCAACCTGTAATCATCCTATACCATAAACAAGTGCATCAATCATGCACGAACCTGTACCATCAACGATTGCATCAACAATGCACCAAATATGTACCAATCATGCATTAAATACACATAAACTATGACTCATCAAGATGTACCAACATCATCAACTATACACCTAATGTATGTGCGAACTCATCAAATAATTGTCTCAACCATGTACCCAATATGTACCTCAACCATATACCAAATACATATACCAATATAGCCATCAAAAGTTCTCTAGCAATACATCACACAATCCATAACCAAATGCCATAAACCATTACATCAAACCATGTGCCACAATCTCATTGTAATACAACATCTATCTGTAACATACCTCAACCAAAATCCCTCATCAATTTCATCATCCAAAGTTGATTTGTAACTCTGTAATAGACCTAGTGTATATGATCACATACCTAAAAACCTTCCTTAACTTTAACAACAAGAGACTATCATTTTATCAAACTTTACTTTAGTCTCACATGACTAATTTTTGATTAGTCAACAACCCTAACTTGTAATAATCATAAATATGTACCTGTAATGAATAAAGATCTGAAAATGGTACACAATGTTCTTCATTTTCGTTTATGCAATTCCTCTAGATTTCACTACTTGGAACCTCTCAGAAAAATAGTTATATAAAAAATGGCATACCTTGTTGAATTCCGACTTACTCTAGAGATCGAACTTGTAGATAATTCCCCGCACATAATATTTGTTGTATAGATCTGAAAATGGTACAAAACATACTATGGACAATACTCTAACCAATACTTTTGGTCTTACATAATTTGGATCTATTATGAAGAAGTTTTGACGTTTTTACCCGAAACACTTGTTTTAGACTAGTTTTAGGACTAACCACAAACCCTATTTTCCACGGAGTGTAACTCCAAAAATACAACGACCCACAAGATGAAATTTTTATCACAACTACTTGGATATGTTTTCTCAATTACCTTCCAATTTTACGGTCTGAATCATTCTAGAAAACAAGTTATTTCGAAAATCGCGAGATGACCTGTAAATAACATACCTTAGAAAGCATCATCAAAAGAATTTATCCTCCCTTGAATTTTGGCCTTCTTTACTTCACCTTCCCTCAGAAATTTGACTTAGATATCCTTTGGTTACCTCAGTCACTTTTAGATATTCAATATTCTCAAGTGTGATTTAAAATGAGAGACCCTTGCCTCTTATTTATACTTTTATGTAGCTTCCTCAAGGGGTGACCTTCTAACCATCTTAAACCATTTTCCTTATTTTAAGGCTAACCCATTTCCAACCACTTGTCCACTTAGTAATTTCTCCATTAACTTTATTCTTTAAATAATTTATTTTGTATCCACTTTGAGTTATAGTACACTCATCACTTCACTTTACCTCAAGGGGTTACCTTCTAACCATCTTAAACTATTTTCCTTATTTTAAGGCTAACCCACTTCTAACCACTTGTCCACTTAGTAATTCCTCCATTAAATTTATTATTTAAATAATTTAGTTCGTATCCACTTTGAATTATAGTACACTCATCACTTCACTTTACCTCAAGGGGTTACCTTCTAACCATCTCAAACCACTTTCCTTATTTTAGGGCTAACCCACTTCTAACCACTTGTCCACTTAGTAATTTCTCCATTAACTTTATTATTTAAATAATTTATTTTGTATTCACTTTGACTTCTAGTACACTCATCACTTCACTTTATTATTTACCTTCTAAAATCTCTTAAACCACTTTGACTACTTTGACCTTTTGGGGCTTCTAGATGACTCATGAGGGTTCTCCAACTTCACATGGCCATAACTCTCTAACCATGAGGAGTTATGTGACGTTCCACATACCAAATGAAATGACATGACATGTACTATCCATCTAGAATATTCTTACCTGAAAATATATCAAAACTGATACCATTATCCATCAAACAAACTTGGGCCAATTACCCAAACCTTTGTGCTACCAGAATTTGCTACTAGAGTTTCTTCAAGGGTTGACATCAATGACAACCAACCCAAATAATCATCAATGGTATGCATTGGCAATGGAAATGGCATGGTATTCATTGGTATGGTATGCATTTACTTTCCATTTACTTGTATGGTATGCATTGACAATGACATGGTATGGCATGGTATGGTCTGCATTGGAATTGGTATGCATTGTCAATGGCAATGGTATGCACTGGGAATGGTACGGTACATTGCATGGTATGGTATGAATTGGAATTCACAATGGAAATGGTATGATATTTCACAATGGAAATGGTATGGTATGCTATGGTATGGTATACATTGGCAATGGCAATGGAAATGACAATGGTATGCATTAGTAATGTAAATGGTATGCATTTCCTTTCCATTTCCTTATATGGTATGCATTGGAAATGGTATGGTATGGTATGGTATACATTGGCAATGGTATGGATTTCCTTGCCATTGTATGATATTCATTGAGAATGGTATGGTATGGTACCACATGCATTGGCATTGGAAATGGAAAGGACAATGGTATGGTATGCATTGGATATGGTATTATATGGTATGGTATGCATTGGAAATGGAAATGGCAATGGCAATGGTATGGTATGCATTGGCATTGGCAATGGAAATGAAAATGGTATGATATGCATTGGCAATGGTATGGTATGGTATGTATTAGCATTGGAAATGGAAATGGTATGGTATGCATTGGAAATGGTATGTTATGGTATATGGTATGGTAAGGTATGCATTGACATTGGAAATGACAATGGCATGGTATGCATTGGAAATGATATGGTATGCATTGGAAATGGTATGGTATGGTATACATTGCATTGGTATGGTATAAATTGCATGGAAATGGTATGAATTGGTATGATATGCATTGGAATTGGCAATGGAAATGACAATGGTATCATATGGTATGCATTGCCATTGCCATTGCCAATGCCAATGCATACCATACCATACCATACCATACCATTGTCATTGCCATTGCCAATGCATACCATACCATACTATACCATACCATTTCCAATGCATACCATACAAGGAAATCACAAGTCAATGCATACCATTTCCATTTCCATTGCCAATGCATACCATACCATACCATACCATACCATTTCCAATGTGTTAGAATATAAATGAAATTTTTGAATAAAAATCAATTTTTCAAAATTCCTTTTTGTTTTGTCCTTTTCAAAATAAAATTTTAAACTTAGGAATATCATTTCTTAGACTAAAAGATTTTTTTTTTCATTACATATTGACAGGGTGGATCAAGTACCGACTGTTAAAATTTCATAGTCATCTAGATCGACGACTCTTGCAACTTTAGAGTTCCATAATTGAAAAATGTTTAAATAACAAAGAAATGTGAAGTTTACTTCGGGACTTCATGATTCAGGAGTTCAATCTCATAATATTTAAAGTCCAGAAATTCCGAAGTCACAAAGCTTCGGAGTCTCGGAGACCTGAATTCCCACAAAATATTTTTAAATTAATCGGTTGATGCGTCATCTGCCACCTAGCAATATTTACTCATGGTGACATGTGGCACTCACTTTGGGCACCCTTGGTCACATTATTCTCATGATTTTGGGTGACACATGTCACTCATATTTTCATGACATGCCATCAATAGTGACTTCATACTTCCACATCACTCTAGGATATTGTCCTCTAGAAGATCAAATTGAGAACAAATTCAAACAATGTCGGAGCGTCAAAGTGCCTAAATGACCGAAATGATAAAGAGCCAAATATTAATGGGTAAAAAATGTTTTAGTAGGCGTAATTAATGGTAAGTAATCAATTCACAAGTTCAGCCTTTGGGGAAAATCTATAAACCACTAATGCAAACTCACGAAGCCCCGAAGCTCTGGAGTCTCGGAGTTCCGAAGCACTTAAAGTTAAAGTGCCCATAAGATGTGATCAATTAAAACAAAAAAATAAATTAAAGGATGGTTAATTGCTCTGTGAATTCGTCCTTCAGGAGCTATCTATCATTCCTCATTCAAAACTATCGAATGTTGAACCACCAAAATAGCTTATCCTCATTAATTGTGATAATTAAAGGTGTATTCAATGTGGCTAAGGTAAAAGATTGGAAAATCTTACGACCATCAGGTAATAAATTTGACATATTTGGCATGCTTACCCTTTCAATGGATTAAATGAAAATATAATTATTGTTTAACATTTTTATTTAATAAAGGAATTTTGAACTTCATATCATTTTTCCATTAGCATCCAGAACTTTCACATTCAGTATTTCGAACTCACTGATTTTTACTTCTCACATGAGGGATAATATTTATATTTGGAAATCATGGCACCATGTAAATAAGTAAAGAAGCAAGACCCATTTGTAGAGGAGCGGAACCCAAATTCAGACATTCTTTCAGATACTATCACTCGACTAACAGACGCCATTAAACCATGTAAGAAGGTTTATGAAATTTTAGAGAAGGAAAATTCCCTCTATTCCAATGATTCAAGCGGAGGAGAATATGAGTCAATTGCAAGCAAGCTAAGATAGGTGTCTAAGTCAGAACTTCACAAAGTTGCAACTCGACCGAAACTGATGCCATATACGGATATGATAAGATTGGCCTTAGAGCATGTGGATATCCTGACCAAAACCATCTACAGTCATTCGAAGACCATTGTCGTCTCATTCTGACCCGAGGACATTCAAGTAATGTATAAATTAATGTCCAACCCCAAATATACTTACAATGCATAATTTATAATGAAGTTTGAGGATGATGAATGTACAAAATATGACATAAATATTCATGATATAGTGAAAACATGGTGGAGCAATGAAAATAAATTCAAAACTGATAGCCATGGTATATACTCTATAGCCTCTTGTGATTCCCATATTATATATACTTACATGATGCTTTTTAGAATGTTCGGAAAGAAATGTCCTACACATTTTACTATAGAGTGGGTTCCTATAATTCATGAAGTCACAGAGGGTTATACTTTTAATTGGGGAAAAATGTTGTCGGATAACCTAGCTAAAAAAATAGGGTATTATAGAACTCAAAAATCTAAAGGAGAACATGCTCCCTTCTATATGTCTGCATATATTATGGATGCAATTTGTTTCAGAACCCCATTTCCTCTTATGAATTGGAGCCTATACATTTCTATTATTCTAAATTATGGGAAGAAAATGAAAAGGATTCTTTTTTATGATATTTGTCACAATGTGGTCATTCCAATTCTTGAAATTATCTATGGTCAACCTCCTCCTAGAATTTTAGAACAAATTATTGGAAATTTGGGTGCTATTGTAGATTGGTACATTGAGGAAATTTTTTCTTACCTCAGAGTTTTCAGTTGTTTCACATCTCCAAATGTTATTCCCATATTTATACCAGACAAAATTGTTTGCAGAGAAGTATCCTATCAGACAATTTTAATAGGAATCACCAAAGAAATGAAGGATGCACAGAAAAGAGTTTGGACAACCTTTCCTATACATGTTGGTATATACTCATTATCAGATTTTGAAATGATAAGGTAGAATCTTCAACTTTAGATGATATTAAGTTAGTTGACATTGAATTTAAGAAGCATGATCAACATAGGGTGGTAGAAAATCATTTGGGTCAATTTAACATGAAGAAATACATCCATGAAGATTCACCTTATGATGAGGTTTTCAAAGGAGTTAGATAATATGATGAGTTTATATCCATATTTCAAAGTCTTCCTCAAGAACAACAGTTAGGTTTTCTCATCTTTCAAAAGCACAGAAGGAACAATTTACCTAAAATATTGCAAGAAAAACAAAGGCTTAATCCAATTTCAAAGGTGGCACAATCATCAAATCTCAAGCAACATGACTTGCCCGAGGAAAAAAATAAAGAAGTGGAAAGGACACCATAAACATTGTCCAAGAATGCAATAATTACATGGATATCCATACTAGGTAAAAGTGATAAGGAATTATTAACATTATTTAAAGCTTTTATGAAACATGGGAATAAGTTTCCTCTATTATTGTCAGACACTGAAACTCTTGTGAAATATGTCACAAATCAATGGGAATCTGTTGCACTTACTTCTCCCATACCATCTTTGACTCCCCTAGCAACACGTTCCGATTTACCTTGTTTAGAGGTTATAAATATAGAGGAACTGACACCTATTGAACCTGAAGATATGCTTTCATCAAATTTATTTTTCAAGAAGAAAAGGAAGGCTATCATACAAAGAGAATCTCGACATAAAGAGAGAGGAATTACTAAAAAGAAAAGAACGATATATGATGGATAAGGATAGAGTGGCCCTGAATTCACAAAAGAGGTAACAGACTCACTGGGAGCATTTGCAATTGTTAACTTATGGTCAATGGATAATTTGAGAAAACAACTTGACCATAATAATATTTTGATCAAATAATTTCATAATGATATGAAACATATGGAAGTTACTGCAAGAGAAATAATTAATTCTGATATAAGCCAAGTCAGACAAGGTTTTTAGCAACAGATTAAACAATTAGAAGAGAAATTGAAATTAAGTTTTCAAAATCATCACTTGAGTAATAACATGGTGTCCCAGAGATATACATTAATAAATAAATTGCAATCTTGGATAACCACGATTGAGAAAACATTAATTGACATTTCTGCCTTCAAGAAACAAGCATTAGAGATAAATGAAACGTTGCAGATTGTTCAGCATTACTTGTATGAAAGTTTGGATACCATCCAAAAACATTATCAAGTAATCAATAATTATTTGCAGATTATTGATGACAAAGAGAAGAAATCTTCTATGGCTAGATCCAAATTTCAGGAATTTATAGTGTGGAGGAAAAATCTCAATGTACCAGGACTTGCCCCTTTTTCAGAATTTGAGCAGATAAAAGGAGAAATGAATTTAAAGACCCAAGAAAACAATCTTGAAGAAAGTAAAAGGTTAGATAAAGAGGAAAATGATGCTTGTATTGATGCTCTTTTTGTTTTAGATATAGAAATGGTAGAAATTGATGTTAATGGTATTCATGCTACACTTGGGCAAATTGAGATTGAAAAGAATAGAGAGGATCTGAAGAAAAGCAGAGAGAGGGTACACAATTCTATACTACAGGTCAATCATGTTGATTTGAATATATTAAATGATCTTCTGGTGAAACCAAGTTTACAACATTAGATCACTCAACATGCAATAGTTCAAATTCAAAGAAATCTACCATTGGTGCATAAAAAGGATTTTTCGTTTGAATTAAATGCAAATAATGAACTCTCCAAGTTTTTTATTGCATTATTGGATATGCATACACAATTCAAGGATCAACAAAAGACAAGTGCATCCATGAACAAATAGAGGATGAATGAATCGCTAGAAAGCGAAGGAAATCTCATAAGATGTTCAAAATATTTGTAATATATTTTTAGTTTAGACTGTATTCTATTTTGAGAGATAAGGATGTGGAAAGTCTAACCAATAAATTTATTTAAAGCTTCATCTTAAAACTGAAGGTAGAAAAACATTATAAAAAAAAAATCTCTTAAATTTTGGGTGCCTCACATTGTTCTGTGAGCCTAGAGTAAATCGCAAGAACAACATCTTTTTTGGTGCCGTTGCCGATGAACGGAGAAACAAAACTATTTTTCCCTGGTAATACGACAAAGTTTAGTTTCTATTTTTTATAGTGAACAAGAATTGAACTCAAGGTTAAGGATAGTTTTCTTATTTTTCACCCGATGACTCCATTTTGGAAAAGATGGCATTCAGACGAAAAAATACCAGAAAAAACCCAAACGATAAGCAAACTACACCAGTTTTAGATCTCGAAAAACTGTTGAAAACCAAAGGATATATAAATCAAACATATGCATCAACAGATAAGGTCTATCGACCAAAGGCTACTCAAGTTAATGTTAATATTCCAGTGAATAAATAAGTTTACTTAGTTCTAAAGAAAAACATCAAAATATACCTCATTCTGCAGAAGCCTCAACTAGTAATCCTGAAATCAAATTAGAAAATCAAGAGGTTGAAATTCTTGAAGTAAAACTGTATGATCTAAAGGGAGAAAATTTCCTGAATACACCTTTTTCTTTGATAGACACTTTTACTAGTGAGAAAAAGGAATCATATTTAGTTCATAATGTTGTCTATACGCGACCTATCCTTAGTCTTCCTGAAATAAAAGTTTCTATCCCTGTAAATTCTGAAGATCACATTTTGTACTCAAGTTCATCCCTTATTACTTCCCCCATCTACCCATCTAGTCGATCTGAAATGCCAAGTTCAAGTTCCCATTTCACTTATGAGTTTGATTTTACATCCCTATCACTAGATCCATCACCTTTTGATTATCTAGCAGGTCTTTTCTATTACCTTCCTGAAGCAATCAAAGATCTAGTACAACAGTCTTTTCAAATCTTCGATAATTTACATTATCCCTAAAACTATCAACTATCAATGGCTGGTGTAAGAGGTGCATGAGGTAGTGGAGGCAGTGGAAATGTAAATCGACCACCACCTACTCCAAGTATTTTTCCCAAAGTCTCTACTAGATATGCCCCATTATCCCTCCCTGCAGTTATGCATGATTTACCTTAGAATTATATGAAAAGTTTACCTAAATTCATGGAATTAGGGGATTTAATAGACACATAACACATAACATTTTTGGATCAATTTGTTGATATACATGGCATTGAACATGAGCATGCTTACATGAGACTATTGGTACAAACTTTTGAGGGATAAGTTAGAATTGGTTTAGGGGACTTATTGAAAATTTCATCGCAACATATGATGATTTAGAAGCTTCCTTCTTAAGTCAATGGGGTGAGAAAAATACCATTTATATTATTTAACTGAATTTGGTGCTTTAAGGAAGAAAACATCTGAAATTGTTTCTGAATTTATCCAAAGATTCAATAAATTGTATAGAAAGATCCCAACCAAGGTTAAACCTTATCAATTAGCTGTTAAAGTTACTTTTGCAGGGGATTTTGATTCAAATTTTGCTTTACTTTTAAGGGAAAGAAGAGCTACAACATTAGCTAGAATGGAAGATGATGCTATTGAGATTGAATCTAATATGATGGCATCGGGAAAAATAAAAACAAATATTGAGATGGGAATAAGAGAACCTAGAAGATTTAAAGAACAAGGAGGACCCTCCAGTTTTGGGAAAAACACACAAGAGGAAAAGATGGATGAGATGGATAAAACCATTAAAGATTTATCAAATAAAATTTCAGGGATGGAAATTGAGAAATCCAAACCTGACCCATATGTTATAAGTCAAAATCAATTTAGGAGAAACCTTAATACAAACCCTCAGATTCAACAGAGGCAAATTAAGAATGAGGAACAAAAGATTCAGGCCCCTTTTAAAACAAAAAAACTTATACAGGGAGATGATATTCAAGATTATGCAGAATTAGATGGGGATACAAATGTTTTTAGTGATGATGATATTGAACCTCATTTAACTCAACAAGTCTGTGAAAAAGATTTAAATCTTGGATCATTATTTGATGAGAAAAATATCAATAACTTGGGAGATACTACATCACAATATAGAGATATTGTTGATTCAATAATGGATGAGCTTCATAATAAATATGATTTGAGACCAAGAGATAATATTTCTACTACCAATCCACCAAAACATCTCTTGGCACAAAATAAATCAAATGAAGTAGTGGTCTCAAAATCACCTACTGAAGCGCAAGCTGCTCAAATAAAGCAAGTTGAAACAAAGGCAAGAAAAAATAAGAAGCTGAAAAATAAAGAAGCCAAAGTACAAACCAAATATTTAGAAAAATCAGTTCGCATATTCAATCTAGAGAATGAATTGAATAAGATTAACATTCGAGTTCCTCTGGTTGAACTTGCAAAAAATCTGGTTAACAGAAGAAGATTTCAAAAGTAATTGATTTTCCAGATGCAAAATGTCAAGCTGATGTTATTAACTTGCAGAATGAGAAACCAATGATCATGTTTTGACCACATATTGAAAATTATAAAGATTCGATGGCTCTATTTTATATCACTCTTACTGTGCATGATCATTTGTCACATAACTGTATGCTAGATTCAGGTGCTTCACATAAGTTGATGTCGAAAACAATAATGGAAAAATTGGGCTTGCAAATTACCAAACCTTATCAAGATTTATACTCTTTTGATTCCAAAAAGGTTAAGTGTCTGGGTATGATTAAATATTTAGTCGTAAATATGGCTCAAGTTGAAGTTAAAAGTATTCTTATGGATGTGGTAGTAGTTGATGTACCTGCAAAATATGGCATGCTTTTATCAAAATCTTGTGGTGAAAAGTTAGGAGGATCAATTCAGTTGGATATGACTTATGCCACAATTCCAATTTTTGGTGGACTATTTACTAGATTGTGAAGAGAAAATAGATTGTCCTATACAGTAAGTGATCCTCAAAACCCCAATAATTATCCAGTATATGTTGTTGACCAATATTTAAGAAATTGTATTTTATCTATAGATGATGATTTTGAAGTTTGTACAAAAAATGAAAATATAAAATAGAATCTCTGAAGGAAAATACAAATACAAGAGATGGGATGTGGAAAATGTTTTTCGATGGCTCCTCTTATTAGGAAGTAGTAGGATCTAGAGTACTATTCATGGGACCAAACGATGAGTATTACATCCCTTTTTCCTGTAGATTGAAATTTGACATTGATTACACAAATAATATATGTGAATATTAATATTTAATTTTAGGATTAGAAGCTGCTAGAAAGTTAAATATCAAACATTTGATAGTAAATGGGGATGCAAAGTTTATTGTAAAATAGATTAGATAGATATATCAAGCTAATCATCCTAGAATGAAATCTTATAGAAATTGTGCATGGGATCTGATTGAATATTTTTTCTTATCATTCAACATTCATGCTATTCCTAGATTGCATAATCAACAAGAAGATTCATTAGCTAAAGCTGAAGCTACTTTCATTCCACCCACTGTTCTGAAATTGAAATATCATATTGACATGAAACAAAAAAAATCAATTCCAAATAATGCTCACTATTGGAATTTTTTTGAAGATGATGAACAAATGAAACAATTTCTGGAGATGGTGGATGAATTTTCTGAGATGCATATAGATCAATAAAATCAAAATGATCCAGTTTAGATTATGCAAGAAGGAGAAAATCCAGAGAAATTCAAAGACAAGATTGCAGATCATAAAATGCTCTTGCTAAAGAATAATCAAATTTCAAAGGGTCTTGTTATCGCACAGTTTGTAGCTAGGTCAAATGGCTTAGAGAACTGAAGGAAAACTAGCATAACAGGAACCTTCCCCACCCAATGTCACCTCAATGGGGAGGCTCTTTCTATTTAGGGAGGTTAGCCCAGGGGAGACGTTCCCGACAACCTCAGTTTTTGAAGAGGCAAAGGTTTAAAGTTTAAAGTAGAAGTTCCTCCTCACAGGTTACCACCTAAGTCAGATAGTCCGGATAAACAACCAATAAAGAAGTGTATGCCCAGAGAGAACACCTGCCCGGAACAAGACGACAATAGAGAATATATGCAGGTTATAATTCAGTGGGTTAGTACTTCAATGACTATCTGATATTAATTAATAAGCAATGTGAAATAATAGGTACTAATGAAGTCAATGCTTTATCAATTTGTTATGGAAAAAGCATTAATTCATCAATAACTATCAGGATGATCAAGCTAACAATGTATCCAATCAACACTTTACCCAATAAATGCTTCAAATCATCATTTAATTGCTTATATTCAACACTTGTTGCATCAATATGAGATATTCAACTGTGACATCAGCCCTAAATTAGGTTAGTTTGGTTAGTTAGGGTTTCAAAATTTAGTTTTGAAAGTAGTTTTTGTACACTAAAGCTCCAATGTTGGAGGTTAGATATCAGTGCCTTAGGGCATATGGAGTCAGATAAGAAAAGGGCACAAGATTTTGGAAGGACGATGACTTAAAGACTAGAAGGTAGGGTTCTATGGTGCTACAAAGGCAGGGCCCTAGAATCAAAACCCTAGGAGAAAGAGGCTCACTCTGGTGTTTCTTAAGCAAGGCCTCGTGCTTTTTCCTCCTTCTCTAAATCAACTTGGAAAAACAGCTAGCCTAAAGAACAAGTCTAAGGGAGAAAGTGTTGTAAAGACAAGGCTTTCAAACCCTAGAAGATGAAAACCCTAGGTGTAGATACCTTAGGCTTAGGACGTCACCTTCTTTCAACCTATAAACTTCAATGCTAGCTCAAAAGGAAGAAGCAAGACAAGTGTAGCAAAGGCTAGGTTCTATCTCTTTTCTTCAATGGCTGAAAATATTTCTCTCTAAGGGGACATGTAACAATGACCTAATTGTGTGCTTGTTACCTAGGGTTTTAAATCAACAATATTATAAGTAAGTGCAAGAAATTACACCTACAACCATTCATTTAAGAAGTTTTGCAAGAAAATTTACTTACATGTCATGAAGAAAAGCATAAGCAAACCCTAGTTGTAAACCTTCCTTGAGAGAAATGCCATAAAATGCCAAAAATATCCTTCCAATAGAAAGTGCACCTCACTTATGCAACAAATATACCCAAGAAGGGTGCAAAAATCAGACCTCACAAGTGTGAGGGAATTGTGTTATGTTAAAATGAGGGAAAACATCCTCAATTTATATCATCCAATGACCTCTAATTAAAATTAGGTCATAAAAACAATCGACAAGGCTAATAACTAAAAATCATATTGTTTTACATTAAACTGATAAAAGAAAACCCTAAATGAGAAATGAGCAAGACGTCTAGCCCATTTGAGGGAGACGTTGGCCCATTTTTGGGGAAAATCACAGCACTGGATGATAAACGTTGGCCCCCTCTGGGCCTCTAAACTCTGCCACACGTGCCAAACTACCCTGTAAAGTTGCCATGCACTAGAGGTGATATCAAGGATCTCTGGAGGACCTCCTGGGTCAACAGAGGGACACGTTCCACCTGCAGTGGGTCAACCCCTTAGGGCTGGGCTCAACCAAGGTGTCCTGGATGAAAATGTCATTCTTTTTCTCTCATGCAAAGGCTCAATCAATCACCATCCTGTCTCTACCCTTGATGAGGTCCCATCAACCATCTAATGGGCTCTTCAGCCCCATGGAGGTCTGAAATAATCATCTCCCCATGTGTACCGATCCACCTACTACCTATCTGTCGGGCATGGTCCTGCACATCAAAAAATTTTCCCTCCATGGGCTCATTAGTCCTCGGGATCATAGCAATGTCAATCATATTTCATCATTAATTTTATCAAATGCATGCATAAAACCCCTTGCATATCATCTAATAGCTCAAAGACATTACACTGACCTACTATACAAAGCTGAAGAAAAAGACAAAGTGCCCTATTGGGCCAACATCCATAAGAAGAAGAAAGTTTCCAAAGGGTATCATCCAAGCCATGTAATATGAGGTGGAGTGGTTTAAGGATATCCAGACACAATGGAAGACAGGGGTGATATTATCCATGGGTGCCTTTGTAGGAGGTGAGTTGTACCTATCATGGATGCAATTCTTTCTAGGCCCTTTATTGCCTTTATTCTTTCTTTCATTTATTGCTTTTTCTTTCTTTTTTATTTCAAGGTCTAACTGGAGGACTCTGCCTTGGCGTGGTGACTAGAGATAATAGTGTTACCCATGAGTACTTTCTCAGAAATGATAAGGTTGGCTCGTGATGAGACCCCCTTTCCCTTGGCCATGCAACCAAAGGTCACTGCCATGGCATGGTAACCAGATAATGGCAATGTCATACTGCTAGGTACCCATGAACATAATGGGTTGGCTCGTGATGAGACCCCCCATCCTCTTGGATAGGTCTTGTTTTTTTTGTTATTTTTCTTCGGGTCCCTCTTGTTTCTTATTGAGAGGCCTTTTATTGCCTTCTCGGGGATCCCTGGGCGAGGCATCTCTAGGTTTTGTTTTTATGGATTTTATCTCTTACCAGCTGCTTTTACCCCCTGGGCCTTTAGCCCCTTCTTGCCACATGATAAAGTGTAACCCCACAAATAGGTCATCCTAATGTCCAAACTAGGGGAATGGGATAGATGAATGGGAGATAAGATGTAAAAATGATAATATGGTGGGAGCGAATGATGGCTCTTCAAAATCCCCCCTGGTGGCTAACCAAAACCTATGGATACAAGCTTGCTAGGGCACCCCGTTAATCCCCCAACCATGGTCAAGTGGGTTGGTGTAAGATCCAAGCAATTGTTAGAAATGAAAGGAATTTGATGCATATATCTGAAATTTATAATGATCAAACATGACACATACCATGATGCCTGGACCAATTACCTCATGGAGCAAGACGAGTCCAAGTCGAAGGTGATGGATGCTGATACTCCTGATAGGAAAAGTGTGATGAAGAAGAAGAAATATGGGCCCTCCAGGGCCATTCTCAGGTCTATCCTGCTCTCGGTACTCCATGTCTAGGACCTGTGGGCCTTGAGACATGATCTCCTAGTTATCCCTAGAAATCGGGGATAATATCTGGCTCCAACTCGGGGACATGTGCTCACCGTAGAACACATGAGAACCTTAGCATCTCTGGAATAAACCTGCATATCTTCTCAAACTCAAAAAGGGCATCAGTAACAAAGGTGGGGTGTTATTGCCACCCCGCACATATAATATATACATATACATGACTGAAACAAAACAATCAATATGCAGGTGAGGAAACAAACTATCATGAAATGCAAATGGTATAATACATGGAAGAATGCCTACCTACCTATACTTACCTGTGGAATCATGTCCCACCATCTTAGTGGGGTTTGAGGAGGCGTCTGCTAATGGGTAATTGGCACCTTCTTCCTTCCAAAGTAGACAAGTAGTACAAATTATCAACTGATTCCATCCAGACTTTGAAAGGTCCGAGCCATGACTGTGTACTTCCTTTCACGTTAGTTGGCTCTCCTTTCTGAGTATCCCACATCCATACCAAATATCCCTCCTTGTATTTTTTGATCTTATGTTTGGTCATTGCTTGAACAACCCTGGTGTATTGCACTAAGGGAGGTGGGTGGGCTTCTGGTGTAAAAACCTTTTGTTGGGATGGATGAATTTGCACGTCCTCTTCATCCTTTTTCCTTTTTAATATCTTCACCGTCCCAACTTCTTTGTTCTGAAATTCATCTAGGAGTTGTTGGTATTCTTCTTTCTTGGGCCATTCAATTTGGTCAAACTCTTCGTCTGTTGCAAAGGGCATATCTTCCGGAGAATATTCTTGAAGAGTTTGTATCTCATCCTTCTGTGCTTCATTTATGGGGGGAACGATATCTTGCATGTGATTTCCAGTTATTGGTACATTAAGTAAATGTCTGGTTGTCCCATCTTTCAAAGGTAATCACAGAAAGGTGAGATCCATTTCAAGGGACTCGCCTATCATTGCTCCAAACTTCCTAGACAACATCATTCCCCATACATCCGGGACAACAACCACTATAATATCTATGTGGAATGTCTTTTCGGGGAATTCTTTCAAGTGTACTTTGACATTTTCAACCACACCATGTGTGGGTATTTCTTTAGATTCAAAACCACACACATTCCTGTAAGGCCTAGTGACCTTCAGGCCCATTTGCTGCATGACTTTAAGAGACATCATATTTGCACCAGCACCTGTATCTAGCATGCAATTTTTAAGGTATTTGTTTTTCATCATAAGATTCATGAAGAAAGGTGGGTTTTCACCATACTAGATCCTGAAGTGATCATCTTGCAACATAATTGGGGGGTCCATAGGCTCAGTTGTTCTGGAAAAGAAGGTATCAAAGCGTTCTTTTATAGAGGGGATCTTAATTGCTTCTTTTAAGGGAACCCTCACATGCATCTTTGACAAAGCTCCTTCAAAGTCAAAATCAAGGTTAACCTTATTAGTGTTGGATGTGTTGGGAGAAGGAACCTCAAGATATTTTGGATGATCAGTGGTAGGTTGTTTCAGATTCTTTCTCCTGTATACTTGGACTTCTTGCTTTTTTAGCTTTTCTCATGATTCCTAGTCGAAGTTGTTTATTATTGCCATTCTTGCTACTTCCTTCAGGGTCTGATGATGCTCTATATCCGTGATGTTTATCTGAGGAAGGTTCATAAATCAATCCAGATTGTTGACTTGTTGTTGGTCGACGTTATAAGGACATTCATTCTCCCAATCTGCTTCACTGCATTCCAGGCACCAAGGATTTTCATCAACGACGTTTGTAGGAGCCAGAGTATTCGGGACTTCATTTTCATTCTTTGGCTTGTAGGCTTGGTTCCCTTTCTGAAATTGCACTTTGAATGGAGGTCTAGGTGCCTGGGTCTGGGACTTTTCAAGTCTAACGATCCGATTCATCATTTCTTCTTGATTTTTCATGATGTTATCCACAGAAGCTTGTATCTTATTGATACTGGTGCAGAGATCTGAAGTAGGCTCAACATTGTGTACTACTTTCTGCTTGGTGTCTATTCTCCCCCTAGGGTTAGCAAAGGGCTCAATCTTGGATGAAAAGAGATTTCCTTCTATCTTGGTAGCGAGCTCTTGGGCTTATTGAATGGATTGGGGGTCTTTGTGTCTAAGAAGACACCCTAGTTGGCCACTGAAAGATCTAGTGTAAATGTGAACAAGGTAATCATCTTTCGGATGATGGCTTGGGGGAATTCTTTGGAGAAAATCTTTGAATCTGGTGTGAAATTCCCGAATAGACTCATTTTCATGCTTAGCAAGGCTATTTAGTCAGGTGAGCAACATGTTAGGGTCTTCTTTGATGCTCCACCTTCTGAGGAAGATTTGCTCAAGTCTATCCATGGTTTTGATGCTTCCATCAGGAAGACTGAGATACCAATGTCTTGCAGCATCATAAAGGGTAGTAGAGAATAACTTCATGACCAAGTCTTCGATGTCATCACTAATGGGGTGAAGTTGAAAAAATGCCCAAAAGTTACTCATATGCTCTTTGACACTAGTGGCATCAGTGCCGATAAACTTAGGCAACCACTTCTCATACTTAGGTGGCATTTGCCTAGGGTAGCCAGGTATGGCTGACATGTCTAATGGCTTGAACAAAGTAGATGACCATTGTCTTTGATTGTTAACTGGGTTTGTAGTACCGGTTTGAGAGGTAGACATGTTTAAAGGAAGTCTCTTTCCAAAAAGTGACTTGACAACAGGTGAATTTAAAGGAGGCTTCCTTCTGAAAGATAAAGGAGGATTATTGAATCTCCTTTTGGTTTGTGGAGTCACCAGATAGTTTTCTTGAAACTATCAAAGAATAGGGGAATAAATTCTTGTGGAGTCACCATATAGTTTTCCTGAAACTATCAAAAAATAGGGGAATAAAGTCTTGTGGAGTTGCCAGGTAAGCTTGTAAGAGAAAGGTCTTTGAGGCAAGGCTTACCAACAGATTTTTCATTGAGGAAGATTGACTCAGTGTTCCCCGGCAACGGCGCCAAAATGTTATCGCACAGTTTGTAGCTAGGTCAAATGGCTTAGAGAATTGAAGGCAAACTGGCGTAACAGGAACCTTCCCCACCCAATGTCACCTCAATGTGGAGGTTCTTTCTGTTTAGGGAGGTTAGCCTAGGGGAGATGTCCCCGACAACCTGGGTTTTTGAAGAGGCAAAGGTTTAAAGATTAAAGTATAAGTTCCTCCTCATAGGTTACCACTTAAGTCAAACAGTTCGGCTAAATAGCCAATAAAAAAGTGTATGCCCAAAAAGAACACCTACCCGAAACAAGACAAAAATAGAGAATATATGCAGGCTATAATTCAATGGGTTAGTACTTCAATGGGTATCTAATATTAATTAATAAGCAATGTAAAACAATAGATACTAATGAAGTCAACGTTTTATCAATTAGCTATGGAAAAAGCATCAATTCATCAATAACTATCAAGATGATCAAGCTAACAATGTATCCAATCAACACTTTACCCAATAAATGCTTCAAATCATCATTTAATTGCTTATATTCAACACTTGTTGCATCAAGATGAGATATTCAATTGTGACGTCAGCCCTAAATTAGATTATTTTGGTTAGTTAGGGTTTCAAAATTTAGTTTTGAAAGTAGTTTTTGTACACTAAAGCTTCAACGTTGGAGGTTATATATCAGTGCCTTAGGGCATATGGAGTCAGATAAGAAAAGGGCACAAGATTTTGGAAGGATGATGACTTAAAGACTAGAAGGTAGGGTTCTATGGTGCTGCAAAGGCAGGGCCCTAGAATCAAAACCCTAGGGGAAAGAGTCTCACTCTGGTGTTGCTTAAGCAAGGCCTCATGCTCTTTCCTCCTTCTCCAAATCAACTTGGCAAAATGGCTAGCCTAAAGAACAAGTCTAAGGGAGAAAGTGTTGTAAAGACAAGGCTTTCAAACCCTAGAAGATGAAAACCCTAGGTGTAGATACCCTAGGCCTAGGACGTCACCTTCTTTCAACCTATAAACTTCAACGCTAGCTCAAAAGGAAGAAGCAAGACAAGTGTAGCAAAGTCTAGGCTCTATCTCTTTTCTTCAATGGCTGAAAATCTTTCTCTCTAAGGGGACATGTAACAATGACCTACTTGTGTGCTTGTTACCTAGGGTTTTAAATCAACAATATTATAAGTAAATGCAAGAAATTACACCTACAACCATTCATTTAAGAAGTTTTGCAAGAAAATTTTCTTACATGTCATGAAGAAAAGCATAAGAAAACCCTAGTTGTAAACCTCCCTTGAGAGAAATGCCATAAAATGCCAAAAATATCCTTCCAATAGCAAGTGCGCCTCACTTATGCAACAAATATACCCAAGAAGGGCACAAAAATCAGACCTCACAAGTGTGAGTGAATTGTGTTATGTTAAAATGAGGGAAAACATCCTCAATTTATATCATCCAATGACCTCTAATTAAAATCAGGTCATAAAAACAATCGACAAGGCTAATAACTAAAAATCATATTGTTTTACATTAAACTGATAAAATAAAACCCTAAATGAGCGATGAGCAAGATGTCTAGCCCATTTGAGGGAGACGTTGGCCCTTTTTAAGGCAAATCACAACACTGGATGAAAAACGTTGGCCCTCTCTGGGCCTCTAAACTCTGCCACACGTGCCAAACTTCCCTGTAAAGATGCCATGTGCTGGAGGTGACATCAAGGAACTCTGGAGGATGTCCTAGGTCAATAGAGGGACACGTTCCACCTGCAGTGGGTCAACCCCTTAGGGCTGGGCTCAGCCAAGGCATCCTGGATGAAAATGTCCTTCTTCTTCTCTCATGCAAAGGCTCGATCAATCACTGTCATGTTTTTGCCCCTGATGAGGTCCCATCAACCATCTGATGGGCTCTTCAGCCCCATGGAGGTCTGAACTAAGCATCTCCCCATGTGTATTGATTGACCTGGTACCTGTCCATCGGGCATGGTCTTGCACATCAAAAAATTCGCCCTCCATGGGCTCATTAGTCCTCGGGATCATAGCAATGTCAATCATATTTCATCATTAATTTTATCAAATGCATGTATAAAACCCCTAGCATATCATCTAATATCTCAAAGACATTACACTGACCTACTATACAAAGTTGAAGAAAAATACAAAGTGCCCTATTGGGCCAGCATCCATAATAAGAAGAAAGTTTCCAAAGGGTATCATCCAAGCCATGTAATACGAGGTGGAGTGGTTTAAGGATATCCAGACATAGTGGAAGACAGGGGTGATATTATCCGTGGGTGCCTTTGTAGGAGGAGAGTTGTACCTGTCATGGATGCAATTCTTTCCAAGCCCTTTATTTCCTTTATTCTTTCTTTCATTTATTGATTTTTCTTTCTTTTTTATTTCAAGTTCTAACTGCAGGACACTGCCTTGGCATGGTGACCAGAGCTGACAATGTTACCCATGAGTACTTTCTCAAAAATGATAAGGTTGGCTCGTGATGAGACCCCCTTTCCCTTGGCCATGCAACCAAAGGTCACTACCCTGGCGTGGTAACTAGATAATGACAATGTCATACTGCTAGGTACCCATGAACATAATGGGATGGCTCATGATGAGACCCCCCATCCTTTTGGCTAGGTCATGTTTCTTTTGCTATTTTTCTTCGGGTCCCTCGTTTTTCATATTGAGAGGCCTTTTATTGCCTTTTCGGGGATCCTTGGGCGAGGCATCTCTAGGTTTTCTTTTTATGGCTTTTATCTCTTACCAGCTGCTTTTACCCCCTGGACCTTTAGCCCCTTCTTCCCACAGGATAAAGTGTAACCCCACAAATAGGTCATCTTAATGTCCGAACTAGGGGAATGGGATAGATGAATGGGAGATAAGATGTAAAAATGATAATATAGTGGGAGCAGACGATGGCTCTTCAAAATCACCCCTAGTGGCTAACCAAAACCTATGGATACAAGCTTGCTAGGGCACCCCGTTAATCCCCCAACCATGGTCAAGTGGGTTGGTGTAAGATCCAAGCAGTTGTCAGAAATGAAAGGAATCTGATGCATATATCTGAAAGTTATAATGATCAAACATGACACATATCATGATACCTGGACCAATTACCTCATGGAGCAAGAGTCTTCTCTGATGCAAGTCCAAGTCGAAGGTGATGGATGTTGTTGCTTCTGATAGGACAAGTGTGATGAAGAAGAAGAAAGATGGGCCCTCAAGAGCCATGCTCAGGTCTATCCCGCTCTCGGTACTCCATGTCTAGGACCTATGGGCCTTGAGACATGATCTCCTAGTTATCCCTAGAAATCGGGGATAATAGGTCTTATTCTATTAGAAATATTGTTTGATCAAAATGATTTCCCTTCAAAATATACCTTGCAACCTAAACTTGAAGAGGTTGAATATTGTAATGTTAGTTGAAATGAAAATATGAAATTAGTCAAGTCATCTAAATATCTTCCCACTGAAATGAAGAGAAAACATGTTGAATTACTCAAAGAATATAAAAATGTTTTTGCATGTTCCTACAAAGATTTAAAAACTTATGATACTTCTGTTATTGAGCATAAGATTCCATTAAAACTAGGTGTGAATCCTTTCAAGAAAAAGATTAGACAGATAAATCCTATTCTCTTGCTGGTAATAGAAAGGGAGGTCAAAAGGCTTCTTCATGCAAAAATCATTGTACCTCTTAGATACTCTGAATGGGTAGCCAATTTGCTTCCTGTTAGAAAGAAGAATGGAGAGATAAGATTGTGTGTTGATTTTAGAAATCCAAATCGATCTTCTTTAAAAAAAAATTATCCTCTTCCTAAAATGGATCATGTTCTTGAAAAGGTGGTTGGGGAAAATAGAATTTCTATGATTGACGGATTTTCGAGGTATAATCAAATAGATGTCCATGAAAATGATAATTATGTAACGTCTCGCTCTTGCGAGCACATGCTATTGACTTATTCTTTGAGGACACTTGCATGTGAGTGATCTAGTTATAATATATGGTTATATGTTTCACTTATGGATTCTTATGATGATGTTGAGGGATTATAATTTATGTTTTTGATATCTATGTATTGACAGATGCTATTGAAGAGTTTTCCCTGAGTGTGCAAAACACTTGACAGATTGAGGATGTCAATGACATCAATGGACTTCCTTGGACTCTGGATTGAGTCAGGAAATGGATTGTATCGGTTTGAGTATTTCATTTATGCATATGTGACAAATGATCGATTATATTATGATGTTGTTTATGGATGACTGGCAGTGTTTTGTTGATGGATACATGCTAACGATTTCTTGCTAATTTGACCTACATAAGGAGTAAAGGGGCCATGAACATAGACCAAATATTGAGGGAGATGTGTGGCAGAGTCCCTCACAAAGCCTACTAGCACTCTTGTCATGGCTTGAATTGTAGGTTAACGATTACCTAGTTCGAGAGATCCACGATGCCGTGAGGGAAGACTAGGACAATCGCTCATGAATATTTCTAAGGGGCACGAAATAAGACATGGTCCTTATTCCTTAGAAGTGCTTAGTCTCTCTCAAGGTCGCCCGAATGAAGTGTTGACTCCAAGGGTTGGACAACTACCAAAACTAGTCAAAGGCGAGTGACACCCTTGGAGTAAAACATGCGTCTTGAAGGGCACCTTGTGTAATTCGAAATTTGAATCAAGGGCACGTGGAACCCTTGGAGCACGGAGTGCGTATTGAAGGGCACACCACATAATTAAAAAAATTGAATCAAAGGTGAGGAGAACCCTTGGAGCACGGTGTGCATCTTGTGAAAATAAAAATTGAGTCAATGAATCTAGGTGGCCTAGAAAACCTTAAGTGGATAATTAAACCCTGTAAAATATTTAAGCATTGCTGACTTTATTTAAATAATGAATTAAGAATTAAATTAATTAATTGTGAATCCCCAAATGAATATCTAATACTATGAAAAAACTTAAGTTTAAGTCTAAGTTTGGTGAAAATACTAAAACTAAATTATAAATTAAATAACATAAGAAAGATGAAAGTCAATTCAAGAAAATAAGAAAGATGAAACAATTCTAAAGAATTAATACAATACATATTTGTGCAAAAAATACCTAATTGGAATTTAAGATAAGAAAGGAATAAAGAATAAAAGAATGTGTGCGCATAGAAAGGTATCTAGAGTCTAGTTAACTCTAGTCTAACTAGAGAAAAATCTTATTTCAACTAGGGGTATAAAGAGACAACTAATATTTCAGTCGTTAATTGGAAATAAGGGGTATAAAGAGACAACTAGGAGTGTTTTAAGGAGCACTTTTGAGGGAAATTGAATTTTATTAAAATTAAATGTGGATTTACTTGTGAAAATTGGAGAAAGGGTGACAAGTGTATGGGGGGGATAATTCTAATTTATTCAATTAAAAAGGAGAATTAATTGTGCAAGGGGAATGTGTCATTAAGGAAATTCTATAAAACAAATGGCGGAATGAGAAATGAGCATAGGGGTTATGGGTAATGTTACACTGCATGATTTTTGACTAGTTTTACTTGTGAGAGTTAGTATACCTAGCTTGAGAGAGAGTGGTAGCTCTACCTTGCAAGGCGAGCTGGGAGCTAGAGGATCTCTGGTTGTGTGTGCGTGGTTATTTTGCGGCTCGAGGGGCTTAGGGGGAAGAAGAGTATCTCTAGCGTTGGATGGAAGGTACCGGTGAGGTTTCAACAATTAGTAAGCGGATGAAGGATGTGAACGCTAGTTGAAGAAGATCATCTCCATGCCCATTGTCATCATCGGTTACGGTAATTTATGGAATTTGTAATTGCATTGATTTATTGTATAATTCAGTTTTTATAATTCGGTGTAGATTGTGTTGAATCTGGAATTGTATAACCCAGCTCCTTGAGGGATTTATTAGATATGAAAGGGAATTTGTATAATCGAGACGTTTATTGGGTAACTGTGTTGAAAGGTTTAAGATCGAAATTACAAGCTCTTGAGGGTTAGTGTGCAACCTAGAGGCAAACTTTTATGATTGCTGTCAATGAAATTTTCGAGCACTGTATGTTGAAATCCATTTATTTTTCCTTCAATTTGTTACCAATCTATCATGACCCTATCTGGTTCGCTGCTATCTGGGTTACCCATTACAACTGTCAGAATATGATGCGCTCATTCATTTCCTTGTGTATTGAGTAATAGAGGTCAGATGTATGTTAATTGTTGGAATTGTTATATAAAACAGATTGCAAGTTCTTGGTCGCTGCAACGAGAGGCTTCTCTGAATTTAAATTTCACTTTATTTGTTTAACGCTTGCCAACGAATCGCAGTTCCACTCCCGTCCCTTGCGTTTGGTCGAAACCCTTGGAGGGAGATTTTAGTGACAGCTCTAATTCAGGCTTATTTGGATATTTTTAGGGGAAATTCGAGGAAGTTCGAATGGATGTAAATATTCTAGTCATGGCGAGAGATTTACGTGCCTTTGCACGAGATTGATGTTAGGAGATTGTGATCCAAGAATTGGTATGATCCCAGGCCTGAAGGACATCATATTTTCCACCATTCCTAATCTCAGATCCAAAGGGATGATCTGTAACACCTCGTTGATGGTTCCCTTCTCATTTTCTCCGTGTTGTTGATCAGTTCGTTGGTTTTCCTTTCAATTCAACCCTACGGAATATCCTTCGGTTCAGTTTTAAACCTGGGACTCCCGTATCTACCCACTCGCGCCTCCTGACAACCGCCCACCTTACAGTCTAACCTCATCGACATTCCCAGCCGTCCCTGAACATAGAATTTGATGGACGCTCGACGATCTTTGTACAGTTTTGTGGTCCGGGAAATTTTTTCCCTGTGGAGCCTTGTATCAATTTCTTCCTTGATTGCTCGACCCCTTAGATATCTCGACGTGGCTAAGTTCGTAACCTGGGAGCGAGGTTGGGGCTTCATGCTGGTCCGCTTTTAGAAGCTTCTGTTTATCAATTTTGTGAATTGTTTCTTAGGAAATGTAAATATGACTTTCAGAACTGCTTCGTTGCCTTAGAAATCAGCTCCATCTAATCGGATATGGATTCCTTCAGTCCAAGCTTGACCTTTATTGAATTACCTGTCGCTTCCACCCCGATGATATTCTTGCGCCAGAGGTCCGTACTCCCTTAAACCTTAACATTTATCCCCCCTTTTTGCTGCGACATATGTCCAGAGGTTCACTTCCCTTCTTCCAATGGTTTAATCCAGCTTTGGTCCACCTTAGAACTGTTTAAAATTCTATCCCTTTTTCGAATGATCTCCAGAAGGCAGTAGATGAAACCCTTATTCCCTAAAACTAATGGAGGATTTTCTTAGGAACTTTTAACTGATACTAGTATTGCTCTCACTGGGTTAATATTAATGGAATTGAATTTGTACAACATTCCACTCTCTAATATGATTAATCCCTTATCTCGTTTCCTTTATTTTAATATTCATAAAGTAAAATATGAAAAGGGGTGCCATTGAGGTGAACATAGAATATTTTCCTTAGCTGAATGATCGATCCTTATTCAAGGCGTTATTACCCCTCCCCTTGTGTATATGGACTTAGAATATCCTTGACTTATCCTTTCTAGTATTGAGGTTGGGATATCTCAAGCTTGTTTGGATGGAATTCTATTATTTCCTTCCGAAGGAGGCTATTTTTCCTTTAGTTATCATTAAACACTGAGAAGATTTATTTATGATAAGTAAACCCTTCATTAATATAATCTTTGGATATAAAATAATTATATGGATATATGCGCAAGCCTCTAGTCATGGCTCTCGCTAATTAGAATTTTAGGATCTTGAGATTTCGTGGGTAAGTAAATTGATTTGGTTATTTTTGTCGATGTGATAGAATTGGTGATCGATCTTGCGTCACTAAATATTATTTTGGTAGTTAGATTCCATTGCTCCACTAAATAACATTGATGTATGATTGTTTTAGTAACTCGATTACTCTTGCGCCATTAATTATGTGAATGTATAATTGTTTTCGAATTTGGTTACTTTGTGCCATGTAAATAAAATCGATGATTACCTTTGCGCCATGGAATATGCTGATGATTAAGTAAATAGATTTCCTTGTGATATGGAATAATGATGATGTATAATGATTAAGTAATTAGATTTCATTGCGCTATGAAATAGTGTTGATGTTTAAATGATTAAGTAATTTCTGCCGTGGAGTAATGCTAATGAATGAATGATTGAGTATTTAGATTTCTCTTTCTTGTTGAATAATATTGATGTATGAATGATTGAGTATTTAGATTTCTCTTACTCCATGAATCATAATGATGTTGATGGATTGAGCTAGTTGGATTTTGACTTTATTTTGTTAGTGGGATTTAGACACCTTCTCGTTAGTCATAACAGTCGCTAGCCTTGAGACCTTAAGTGGTAAAAATCAATCGGATGAATAGTGGGTTTGAGCATTGCTTATGTGGCTTGGAGGTCCTAACCTTGCAGGGTAGGTTGGGTGGGTAGCTCATTATTATTCAGTGGCATGATTAATCAATTATTGGTATTTAGCTTCAGACGATCTTGATGTGTTTATTGCGTCGTTAATTATTATGATTACATGTTAAGTAAGTGAAACTATTAATTATGATGATGCTTGATTGAGTCATTGTTTATGTGCCACAATTAATTATGTTAATGCATTTCTTATGTGTCATTTAGTGATGATGATGTATCACTTGTGATGTTGTTTATCACGTTGTAACGAATTTAATGTCCTAATGCAACAAAAAAATCTTTACCTATTATACATCGCTATTTGATATTGTAACATGAAGGATGTTACAGATGGTATCAGAGAGAGGTTCAACCCTGCAACTTGGGATCATTACGCTTTCCACCGTATTAATTTTTTACTAATAATTTATTGCTTTTTAAAAATTTAAATTGTCCTTACGGTAATGATGGTTATAGGACGTCGTGGAGGTAAATGACGTGGTGCTAAGGGAGGAGGTGTGATGCCTCCAGTAGCACCCACGTCGAAGGGGTATAACCCCCAAGAAGAAGAGAAAGTAATTGGGCATGAGAATATTTTTGTTGGGGATGCGGTTAGTCTGATGAGGTCCTTCCAGGGGATGTGAGAGGCCTTGATTAACTGCCTAGATAGAGATGAGTTCAGGGTGCCTATACCCAATGAGGGTTCACAACGCGCTCCAACTGGAAGTGGTAGCATTGATAGAGAACTCTAGAAGGTTAAGTTTATGAGTTCATGGGTTCCACAGATGGCTCAACCACCGAGGCATGGTTAGAGAACATGGTGATGCGCATTTCACTTCGTGACAACACCTCTAACATGAAGGTCCTCATGGTGGTCTTTCAGCTGAAAGGGAATGCTCTTCTATGGTGGAAGACGCTCCTACCTCAACTAAACATGGTTGTCGAAGACGTGTAATGGGAAATGTTCATGGAACGATTTCGGGAGAGGTATTTTTTCAGAGGAATTCATTGAGTGCCAACTCAACGAGTTCAATGCTTTATGACAGGGTGGTCGTATGGTGCCGGAGTATGAGACTCGATTTATGAAGCTACTTTGGTACTCCCTACATATGAACACAGAGAAGAAAAAGGTCAACAAGTTTGTGTTTGGCCTTAACTCCAACATTCGTGCAAAGGTGAGGATCATAATGCCTCAGACCTTGCATGATGCAGTCCAGGAGGCCCTCATAGTCGAGGAAGAGCTAACCAGTAGGGGTCATGGCAGGACTCCTGCAAGACCAATGGGACAAACGACATCTGCATCGCAACAACAATGGTTTAGGAATGTTCAACAGAACAAACCAGGAGCTCATGTTTGTAGGCCAACAAATTCTACTTCAGGGACCATGGGTACTAGAACGAAGACTAGATGTTGGACATGTGGAGAACCACATTATCAACGAAACTGTCCAGTTGAAAGGGCCAGAGCGACTGGATCAAAAGGACACACTACAGTTGGATATTTGGGCAAGGCCCATAGGATTCATGTAATAGTGAATAACCTCCAGGCCGAGCACCAGTCCACTATGCTTGAGACGTCAGGCCTAATCATCGACCAACTTTTAGTATTTGGATAGAAATAGGTGCTACAGAAGAGCATGTACAAAGGATGGAATTTATATGAAATATTATCACTAAACGAAAGGGGCGAGGAGGAAGGATTAGAAGAGATTCCGGTAGTATGAGAGTTTTCTAATGTGTTTCCAGAAGAGTTACCAGGTTTTCTACCTGAAGGAGAATTGGTTTTTACCATCGACTTGAAATCTGGAACTAATTCGATAGAAGAAACACCTTATCGGATGTCAATGCCTGAGTTACATGAATCGAAAATGAAATTGAAGGAGTTGTTGGACCTAGGACTTATACATCCAAGGTGTCACCCTGGGGAGCGCCTGTTATTTTAATAAGAAGAAGGATGGGTCATGGATACTCTGCATTACCTATCGTCAATTGAACAAGGCAACAATCGAGAACTGATATTCGTTTTCAATAATAGACAATTTGTTGATCAAATGAAAGGCGCGACAATGTTTTCAAAGATCAAATTGAGACCAGGTTATCACCAGTTATGAATTAAAGAGGAAGATACTCCTAAGACCACATTCAAGATGAGGTTCAAACACTATGAGTTTATTGTTTTACCTTTTGGACTGACAAACTCCCTAGGAGTATTCAGGAGTTTGAAGACTGAGGTGTTTCGCAAATACTTGGACAAGTTTGTGTTGATTAATTGGGTTGGTTTTCATTGATGTCAACCCTTGAAGAAAGTTTGGTAGCGAATTTCGGTAGCACAAAGGTTTGGGTAATGGACCCAAGTTTATTTGATGGATAATGGTATGAGTTTTGATATATTTGCAGGTAATACTATTCTAGATGGATAATACATGTCATGCCATTTTCGGTGGTATGTTGAATGTCACATAACTCCTCGTGGTTAGAGATTTATATCCATGTGAAGTTGGAGAACCCTCATGAGTCATCGAGAAGCCCCAAAAGGTCAATGTAGTCAAACTGTTTGCAAAAGAAATTATTTAAATAATAAAGTTAATGGAGAAATCCTTAAAATAAGGAAAGTGGGATGCTACATGAAAGTATAAATAAGAGGCAAGGCTCTCTCATTTAATTACACTTGAACCTATTGAATATAATTGAATATATATTTTGTGAAAGGTTATTTGGGAAGGTATTTTTGATAGAGAAAAGTGCGATAGGAAAAGTGCCGCAAGAAAAGTGTGGAAGAAAAATTGCGGTAGGAAAACCACGGCAGAAAAAAATATGGTAGAAAAAATGCAGCAAAAAAGTGCAGCAAAAAAATTGCGGCAGAAAAATCGCGGCAAAAAAAGTGCGACAGAAAAATCGCGGCAGAAAAAGTGCGATAGAAAAATCAAGGCAGAATAAGTGCGGCGGAAAAAGTGCGACAGAAAAAGTGCGGTAGAAAAATCATTGCAGCAACATGGTTGGGGTCTATTTATGAGAGATATGGCACATCTTGTTTGAGGTATGTTTTGTGAGCTAGGGTTTATCTATTGAGATGGTATTGGATGTTCATTATTGCTGCATATATTAGATTTGTTGAGGGATACAGTTGGTATTTTTTTGTTGGTATTTGGCATATGGGTATTGGTCTTTTGGTTGTGATGTGTTGCTGCAGTTGTTGGTTTATCTTGAGGCTACATAGAAGTGAGGTTGTGGCACATGGTTTGATGTTAGGGTTTATGATATTTGGTTTATGGATAGAGTGATGAATTGTTAGATAAATTTTGATGGTTATATTGGTGTATGTCTTTGGTATATGGTTGAGGTACATGTTGGGTACATGGTTGAGACAAGTAGTTGATGAGTTGGGACATACATGAGGTGTATAGTTGATGAGTTGGCACATACATGAGGTGTATAGTTGATGATGTTGGTACATCTTGATTATTTAAGGTTGATACATGGTTGATGCATGGTATATGTTGGTTCAGGTTATTGGTACAGGTTGTTTGGTGTAGGTTGATTGGTATAGGTTGTTACAGGTTATTGGTATAGGTTGACAGTGATAGGTTGATAGTGGTAGTGGTTGATTCATTGATAGCGTCAGGTTGTCTACATTTGGCATTTATATTTCAGGGCAGTTGGACGGGGAAAGGATAGGTGATTGTAGCCACCTTCCAATTGTAGTTGGAGAACTTAGGGGGTTGTAGCCTCCATTTGGTTGTAGCCAAAGAATTGGGGAGTTGGAGCTTCCCTTAGGTTGTAGCTTGAGAAACTAGGGGGTTGGAGCGTCCTTCCAGTTGCAGCTAGAAAACAAAGGAAGTTGGTGCTTCTAATGAATGTAATTCTTCAAGACATGTAAGAAAAAACAGTCCTTGTTTTTATCCCGCTTTGGGTTTCCATGTAAAACCACTGGTGTACTTTGTATGTGCATGATTGCTCATTTTTTTCATTTTTTATTTACTCTGCAATTATTGGATGATAATGCTACATTGATATAACACTTGCATTATATGGTTAAAAATGATTAAATTTCTCTATTACTAATTCACCTCCACTCTTAGTAATCTAACAATTGGTATTAGAGTAGGTTCCTTCAGAAATCAGTTTAACCACTTAGAGGTAGATCATGGAGAGAAACAACATGTATAAAAATGGAATATCACAGTTTGATGGACATAAGTATGCATTTTGGAGCAGAAGGATGAAAACATATATACAACACAAGGATTTGAAATTTGGCAATTAGTTGTAGATGGATACAAAGAACCAACAGTTCTGCTGACAAATGAAAGAGAAATAAAACTTAGGCAAAATAATTCCAAAGACACAAATGCACTTCTGAATGGTATTTGTGAATCAATTTACACCAAAGTTATATATTGTAAATCCGCTAAAGAGATTTGGGACAAGCTTCAAAATATTTATGAAGGAGATCCAAAGTCAAAGCAACAAAGATTCAAACTTACAGAGGACAGTTCGAACAACTAAAGATGAAGGAAGACAAGGATATTACAGCTTACTTGTTACGAGTTGATGAAACAGTAAATGCAATCATAGGATTGAGAGAAGAAATTAAAGAATCTGTAATTGTTCAAAATCTACTAAGATATCTCCCTATGAGATTTGATCTTAAGATATCAACACTAGAAGAAATAGTAGATCTAGATTCAATAATCATGGATGAACTACATGGAATATTCACATCATATGAAATGAGAATTGAATAGGAAAATCTAGATATAAAAGAAACATCTTTCAAATAATCCAAAAGGTCAAAGCTAAAGGGAAAGGAAAATGAAACATAACATAGAAGCAATAGTGACATCTTAGAAGATGATGAAGAAATGACCAACTTTGTCAGAATATTGAACAAGGGAACCAATGATAGATATAAAGGTAAGTTTCCTTTGATTTGTTTTAATTGTGATGGTATTGGTCATTTTGCTAATAAATGTCCTCATAAGAAAAATAAGAGGAATGATGAAGATTACTCAAATAACAAACAAACATATAAAGGCAAAAGAACCACAAATAAAGTTTTCAAGAAAATATTAGGAACCAAAGAAGACATCTTATCATCAGATGAAGATGAAGTCAGTGACAGTGAGACATAAAGAGTTCTATTCATGACAGTAGAAGACTTTGACAAAGAAGACACCGAAGAAGAATATGAAGAGGCCGAAGAATAATATGAAGAGACATAAGTTGACTACCGAGAATAATTGTTGTGTTCCATAGAATTTATAAGAAGAGAAAAGAAGGAAAATAAGAAGCTACAAGCGGAACTAGACAAGAAAGAAGACACTCAAGAACTAGAACAAATGATCACAAATTTGAAGGTTCAAATAGAAGAATATAAAAGAGTTGAATAAACAATCAAAGAATAGCTAGAAGAAAGAGACAAGATCATTGGAAATTTGGGAGCATATATTGTCACATTAAGAAAGGATCTTCAAAAAAAAAATATGCAGAACATCTCAAAAGTTTTGGATGACATTATCAGCAGTCAAAAACCTCATCATGACAAGTCTGAACTTTGATACAATCAGAAAGAAAAGGGATCAAGCTCCAAAACAACAGAGCAAGAAACATACCCAAAAAGCTACTCAGAAACAATAAAAGGGGATAGGAATATCTACAAGGAAGATTATAGGGACACTCCTCGACTGAGAATATTCAAATTTCAGAACCAACAACCGATAGATAGGCCTTAGGAAGAAGAAGGATTCAGAAGAGAAAATCCTTTCAGAATATCTTCAACTCCCAGGTATCAAACTATATTTTTTGGTTTATTTTATGCATTTAATAATTTTGGACATAAAGATATGAATTGGAGAGATAACAACAGGAACATAAACAACTTTTAAAGTCATACACAAAAGGGTTATCCAAGAAGGCCTAGTGAAATACAGAGAAGGGGTTACAACATGTTTGAATCATTGAGCAATGAAGTGGAATGATAAAAATGTAACAACTTTGGACACATGGCCAAAGATTGTAGAATAACAGTTCCTCCTAGAAAACCACAACAAAAAAACAACAGTCACATACATGAACCTTAGAAGAGAACATGGATATGAAAGAAGAATCAATATAGAAATGAATAATGCACACTCGCACTACAAGCTAAGCAGAAGAAATGTGGTTGATATGTTGACAATGGTTGTTCAAAATACATGACATGTGATAAAGACAGGTTTCTTACATTAAGAAAGGAAAGAGATGGATCAGTCTCCTTTGGAAATGATGATTCAACTAAAATCATTGAAAAATACATAGTCATAATTGGAAACAAGAATACCAAGGCATAAAATGTTCTACTAGTAGAAGATATGAAACATAATATTCTAAGTGTGAGTCAAATCTGTTACCAAGGTCATAAAGTTACTTTCGATTCACAAAATTGTGAGATAAGAAAAGAAGGTTAGGAAAATTGATTGCAACAACTGCAAGAACTTCAAACAACATATATGTACTAAGTGAAACTGGAAATGAAAAGTGTTGTCTAGGAAAAGAAGATGAAAGTTGGCTATGGAACAAAAGAATGGGTCACATACACTTTGATAACCTTGTCAAAGTCAGCAAAAAGGAAGCAGTTAGAGAAATTCTCCAGATTATGAAACCAACCAACACTTTATGCAAGCATTGTCAATAAGGAAAGCAAACAAAGACCAGGTTTAAATCAAAAGAATATTCAATGACAAGACCACTGAAAATTGTTCATACTGATCTAGTCTTACCAACTAAAACAAAATGTTTAAAAGGTGATAAATACTTTATGTTATTAGTTGACGATTATACAAAAATGAATGCAATTTTCTTTCTCAAGAATAAGTCAGAAGATTTTGAAAACTTCAAGGTCTACAAGGAAATGGTTGAAAATGAAATGGATTCAAAAATCAAATGTTTGAGATCTGATAATGGAGGAGAGTTCACTTCAAAGGAATTTATGGACTACTGCAACATGCATGGAATAAAAAGACAATTCTCTGTTGCTAGGTGTTATTGGGTAAATCGATAGATGCAGACATGAACTAATCCCCTTAGGTCCACTTGGATCTAGAACAAAACGAGATAGAACAAGACACTTTCCCTAAGTTGTGATCATTGAGTTTACTACCAAAGGAGGAATAGAGAACATAACTTATGAATCGCTTCCTTATATCTTTGTTGTCTCTACTTCACTCTGGTGCTTACGCGAGATCAAATCTGTAATGACACAAGCCAACCAACGTGAAAGAAACGATAGTAGAATTCAATGACAACCTAAACATGTGATCAAGGAATCATGTAATAAAATACTAATCATTTTATGGGAAAGAGACATGCCACCGTATTATGCTAATGAAAAATAGAAGATACAACAAAATTGACTTAATGTTGCAAATTCCCTTTTAGTGGTCCTTTGTTCCAACACACACATACACTTGCTTCGAAATCTGCATGAAGAGAATCCACAAAATCTTGATGGGAAAATGGTGGCCTCAAGCATCACTAGAAACAAGATTCTTCACATAGTCTTTAGCCTATTCTTTCATCAATTCTCTGCTTAATATTGCTTAACCTTTTCCATGAGAAGCACATGATTATATAGGAGAAGGTGAAGTGGTTAAAGGGATGGGGATGATCCCACCAAACCAGAGAAACTAGTAGGACCAAAACCATACAAACGCCACCTCGCATTCTATAAGATTCCCCTTCTAGAAACTTTGTGAAACCTCTTTCCTCTTTTAGCTTTGGAATGCTGCCGCACCCTGTGGAAACCCCGCGGGCCAGCTATAGAGAAAACTGCGGAAATCATAGATTTCTACACTATGTAATATATGTAGCATGCAGACCCTTTCTAAAAAGAAGTCTCGTACAGAAGGAAAGATGTTGCTTTTCTCAGGAAAAAACTCATTTTGGGAGCTTGAACACATGTTTGTGAAATCATCATTAGGGTGACCAAAATAATGTGTAACACTAGGATGCCTCAAGAGAATGGAGTTGTTGAAAGAAAGAACATGACAGTACAGGAAATGGCTTGAACAATGTTAATGGATTCCAAATTGACAGATATATTTTGGACACATACAGTGCATACAACAATTCACATTAAAAACAAAGTAATTCTCATAAACAACACTGGCAAAAATCCCCACGAGCTATGGAAAGGAATACCAACAAATGTGAAGCACTTTAGAGTATTTGGAAGCAAATGCTACATCAAAAGAGAAGATGGAAGAATGAGAAAGTTTGACTCTCATGTGGACAAAGAAGTACTTGTTGGTTACTCAAGTACAAGGAAAGCATACAAGTGTTAAAATTTGAGGTTGAACAAAGTTGTGGAAAGCATCAATGTAACAATTGATGAAAGAGGTGGACGCGAATTGAAGGAAGAAGAAAATGAATCAATGGAACAACTTTACAAAGAAGAAGAAAAAGATGAAGAAGAAGTAGAAGTGGAAAATGAAGAGGATCAGATAGAAGTATAAGATCAAGTTCAACGAGTGCCTCCAAAGACTCCTACAAACGAGTACATAAGAATCATCCTTCAAATCATATTATCGGAAACAAAGATGCAGGAGTTGAGACTAGAAGAAGAATCCATTCACCAGAACAAATGCACCTAGCACTCTCATCTACTATTGAACCAAATTTTTTTGAAGAGGCCAACAAGGATGAATTTTGGAATAAGGCCATGGATGAAGAATTGGATCAAATAGAGAAGAATGACACTTGGGAATTGGTTCCAAGATCAAAGAGTAAGAATGTGATTGGAACGAAGTGGGTATTCAGAAATAAATTGAATGAATACTAACAGGTTATAACAAACAAAACTAGATTGGTATGTAAAGGATACTCATAGGTTGAAGGAATCGACTTTGAAGAGAAATTTTCTCCAATTGCCAGAATCGAAACAATCCGATTGCTCCTAGATTATGCATGGTCCAAGAATATTAAAGTGTATCAGATGGATGTGAAATCAACTTTTCTGAATGGGGAACTTAAAGAAGAAGTCTACATTGAACAACCGGAAGGATTTTAGTTGTCAGAGAACACATATTATGTGTGTAAATTGAAGAAGGCCTTGTATGGTATAAAACAGGCTCCTAGAGCATGGTACTCTATACTGGATAACTATCTACAATAGGCAGGGTTCAGAAAACGAAGTGCATACAACAACCTCTACATCAAGGTAAATCGAGATAATATTTTATTAATTGAAGTTTATGTTGATGTTATTATTTTTGGAAGTACCGATGACAGGTTAAGACAGAAATTTGCAAAGGATATGCAGAATGAATTTGAAATGTCATTACTTGGAGAACTATCCTTTTTTCTGGGTCTTTAGATACGTCAAAGAAACCAACGAATTTTTATTTCTCAAACTAAGTATATCACATAAATGCTAAAGAGGTTCGAAATGGAATATTGAAAACCAATTACCACTCCTATGGAAGCCAATTTTAAGTTGAGAAAAGATGATGATTCAAAATATATAGACCAAAGACAATATAGGTAAATGATTGGTAGCTTTCTATATCTGAAAACATCCAGACCAGATGTAATGCATGAAGTTGGACATGTGGCATGATTTCAAGAAGCACCAAAGGAATAACCTGTATTAGTAGTGAAGAGGATTTTCATATATCTCAAAGGAAAATAAGAGTTTGGATTATGGTATCCAAAAAGAAAGGACCTATCACTTATTTACTACATAGATGTAGATTGGACAGGTTTCATTGATGATCGATGAAGCACCAGTGGAGAAGCATTCTACTTGGGTGAGTGTTTAGTATCATGTTTAAGCAAGAAACAATCATTAGTATCCTTATCTACAACCGAGGAAGAGTATATTGCAGCAACAACATGTTGTACACAAGTTCTATGGATGAAACAAACTCTGACAAATATACATGTTGACTATGATGAGCCCATTCCAATCTATTGTGATAATACAAATGCCATCAGTATCTCAAAGAACCTGGTGATGCACTCCAAGATGAAGCACACTCTAATAAAGTGTCACTTTCTATGAGAACATGTTGCAGAGAAGAACACGAGAGTTGAATATGTGGGCACAAAAGAACAAGTGATAGACATCTTTACAAAACCGCTTCTACGGGAATCCTTTGAGTATCTTCGCTAGAGACTCAGAGTAATTTCTACTCCAAAATGAATGTTTTTGAATGCTTATCTTATGTCTTAGATTTACATGAGGAAGCACCATAAAAAGGACAATTCAAGTCAGAAGATTAGTTTCAGGAAGCGTTCATTCAGGGGAAGTATCCCCAAGGACATTTAAGTTAGGGGGAGAAACCCCATATGGAAAGATACCCTTTCCATTTATGACAAAGGGGAGAGATTTATCAGTTGCAGAACACAGAGGCATGGTTACAGGGGGAGCGATGGTCATAGGGGGATAATGAGTGATATGAATTCAATATTGCATGACATGACTTCAGTATTGCATCAGAGTGTTTCCATTAATGCCAAAGGGGGATATTTTTTATTAATTGGGTTGGTTTTCATTGATGTCAACCCTTGAAGAAAGTCCGGTAGCGAATTTCAATAGCACAAATGTTTGGGTAATGGAACCAACTTTGTTTGCTAGATAATGGTATGAGTTTTGATATATTTGTAGGTAAGACTATTCTAGATGGATAATACATGTCATTCCATTTCTGGTGGTATGTGGAACGCCACATAACTCCTCACGGTTAGAGAGTTATGGCCATGTGAAGTTGGAGAACCCTCATGAGTCATCTAAAAGCCCCAAAAGGTCAAAGTAGTCAAAGTGTTTGCAAAAGAAATTATTTAAATAATAAATTTAAAGGAGAAATTCCTAAAATAATGAAAGTAGGATGCTACATGAAAGTATAAATAAGAGGAAAAAGTGTGGTAGAAAAATTACAACAGAAAAATCGTGGCAGAAAAAGTGCGGTGGAAAAGGTGCGATAGAAAAATCGCGGTAGAAAAATCGCGACAACAACATGGTTGAAGTCTATTTTTGAGAGATATGGCACATCTTGTTTGAGGTATGGTTTGTGAGATAGGGTTTATCTCTTAAGATGGTATTGAATGTATATTGTTGCATATATCGGATTTGTTGAGGGAAACAATTGGTATTTTGTTGTTGGTATTTGACATATGGGTATTGGTCTTTTGGTTGTGATGTGTTGCTAAATTTGTTGGTTTAGCTTGAGGCTACATAGCAATGAGGTTGTGGCACATGGTTTGATGTAACGGTTTATGGTATTTGGTTTATGGATAGAGTGATGAATTTTTAGATAAATTTTGATGGTTTTATTGGTGTATGTCTTTGGTATATGGTTGAGGTACATGTTGGGTACATGGTTGAGACAAATAGTTGATGATTTGGCACATACATGAGGTGTATAGTTGATGAGTTGGCACACACATGAGGTGTATAGTTAATGATGTTGGTACATCTTGATGAGTCAAGGTTGATGCATGGTTGATGAATGGTACATGTTGGTTCAGGTTATTGGTACATGTTGTTTGGTGCAGGTTGATTGGTACAAGTTGTTATAGGTTATTGGTAAAGGTTGACAGTGGAAGTGGTTGATTCAGTGACAGTGAAAATTTGTCTACATTTGGAATTTATATTTCAAGGCGATTGAATGAGGCAAGGATAGGTGGGTGTATCCACCTTCCAGTTGTAGCCGGAGAAATTAGGGGGTTGTATCCTCCTTCTGGTTGTAGCCATAAAATTGGGGAGTTGGAGCTTCCCTCAGGTTGTAGCTTGAGAAACTAGGGGGTTGGAGCCTCCTTCCTGTTGAAGCTAGAAAACAAAGGAAGTTGGTACTTCCAATGAATGTAATTCTTCAAGACATATAAGAAAAAACATTTTGTGGTTTTCTCCTGCTTTGGGTTTCCACATAAAACCACTGTTGTACTATGTATGTGTATGATTTCTCATTTGTTCATTGTTTATTTACTTTGCAATTATTGGATGATAATGCTACACTCATATAACACTTGCATTATATGGTTAAAAATGATTAAATTGTTCTATTACTGATTCACCGTTGTTCTTAGTAATCCAACAGTTTGTTCAAGTATTCATCAATGACACATTGATTATTCTCGGAAGACAAAGGGACATGAAGAACATCTGCGCTTAGTGTTACAGTGTTTATGGGAACACAAATTACGAGAAATGGTCGAAATGATCTCAAGGATTCACGACTTAGTGCAAGAAATATCCAGCGAAGGCATCGCAGTGGATCTAGTGAAGGTAGAGGTTATTATGGAATGGCATGCACTAACAAACATACCAGGAGTATGCAACTTTTGGGTTTAGTAGGATATTACCGACGGTTCATCGAAGGTTTTAGAAGATGGAAAATCTGATCACAGAATTGCAGAAGAAAAAAAAAGAAGTTTGTATGGACCAAGAAGTGTGTGGAAGCACTTCGAAGGCTCAACGTGCTATTGATGATAACGCCAATACTGAAAGTCCCCGACATGGACAAAGATTTCTTGGTATGCACAGACACATCGAAGGAAGGTTTAGGCGGAGTATTGATGCCAGACGGTCAAGTGATCACCTACATCTCAAGGAAATTAAGAAGGTAGGAGGAGAACTACACAATGAATGATTGGGAGTTATTGGACATTATGTATGACTGGAGAGTGAGGAGACACTATCTAATTGGACGAAAATTAAAAAAAAAAAAAGTTCACTGTGCAATGCAACACTTTTTATGCAGAATGACTTGAACGCACGACAAAAGCGTTGGTCAAAATTACTTAGAAAATATGATTTGAGATTAAGTACATTAAATGATTGGTGAACAGAGTTGTAGATCACACATATTCTCGGTGATACCTCTTCAGATGAATCTTCAATAAAGGATTCTAACTCTACAGTTCGACGATGACTGGTATAAAGAGGTTAGGGAAAATATCAGATAAGAAACCTTGATGGTACCATGGTTTTAAGGTTATAAATTGGACAAAGATGGATTGTTGAGGTATAATGACTAGATTTATGTACCTCTTGACGACGAATTGAGAAATTTGAACTTAAGAGAAGCTCATCGAGTAGTGTACATGGCTCATCTAGGAGTCACAAAGGTGAAGGCATATCTTAAGCCCTTATTTTACTGGAAAGGAATGAAGGCGGACATAGTTAGCTACATGGCGATATGTCTAGAATGTCAACAACTGAAGGTTGAACATAGAAATCCGATAGGATTACTACAACCATTCCATTCTAGAATCTAAATGGGAGGTCATTTCGAAGGACTTTATTGTTGGATTTCCACTAACGATAAGGAGGAATGACTCAATTTTCGTGGTAGTTGACACTTTGATGAAGAGTGCACATTTATTCCTATGCATACGACATATCAGGCACCAGACATAGCTAGAATTTTTATCATCCAGATTGTGATATTGCATGGTGTGCAAAAAAAGATCATATCCGATAGAGGATCAATTATTACGAGATGTTTTGGACCAGTTTCCAAGAGGCCTCGGGGACACGACTGAACTTTAGTACAACATGTTATCCAGAGACCGACGGGAGGATGGAAAGAAAAAAATGAATTTTGGAAGATATGTTATGTATATATGTGATGGACCAACATAAGCATTGGTAAGAGGTTTTTCCATTGGTAGGGTTGGTGCACAACAATAACTATCAAGGTACCGTTTGAGTTTCTCTACAGGCGATCGTGTCAGATTCCATTGAGATGGAATCGAATTAAGGATAGGGTATTGGTGGGACCAGAAATGATCCAAGAAATGGAAGAACAAATGAAAAGTATAAGACAAAGGATTAAAAAAGTGCAATATCGAAAGAATAGTTATGTTGGCGCACATCACATTGACCGCAACTATGAAGTTGGTGACCGAGTTTTCTTACAGGTGAAATTGCACAAGAAATCGATTAACTTCATAAAGGGTGTTAAACTCTCTCCTAGGTTTGTGGGGCCCTTCAAAGTTGTGGAAAGGAAAGGACCCGTGGTCTATCGACTAGCCTTGCTTCATTGTTTGAGGCATATGCACAATATTTTTCTTGTATCTATTTTACAGCATTATGTTAGTGATCCTATGCATGAGATTGACATGAGTTCCTTGCAGTGTTGGACGAGGGTGTACTCACGGCGGAGCCAATATACATTCTATACCATCGCATTCGAAAACTACGATGTCAAACATTCGATCAGGTCAAGGTCCAGTGGGACAATTTTGGTCCACACTTAGATACTTGGGAGGATGCATATGATATGCGTCAACAATTTCTTACTTATGTGATAGATTAGACATATAGATCTTGTGAGATGCTTTATTTACTTCCTTTTATATATTGTAAAACTTCAGGATGAAGTTTAAAACAAGAGGGGGTGTATGTAACATCAATCTCTTCCAAGCACATGTTATTGACTTATTCTTTGAGGACACTTGCGTGCGAGTGATCCAGTTTTAGTATATGGTTATCTGTTTCACTTATGGATTCTTATGATGATGTTGAGGGATTATTATTTATGTTGTTTGATATCTATGTATTGATAGATGATATTGATGAGTTTTCCCTGAGTGTGCAGGACACTTGAAAGATTTATGATGCCGATAGAATCAATGGACCTCCTTGGACTCCAGATTGAGTTAGGGAGTGGATTGTATTGGTTTGAGTATTTCATTTATGCATATGTGACATATGATCGATTATATTATGATGTTGTTTATGGTTCATTGACAATGTTTCATTGATGAATGTAGAATGATGATTGCTTGCTAATATGACTCACATAAGGAGTAAAGGGGCCATGCACATAGACCAGATATTGAGGGCAAGGTGTGGCAGAGTCCCTAACACAACCTACTAGCACTCCCACCATGGCTCGAATTTTAGGTTAACAATTACCTAGTTAGAGAGATCCACGATGCCGTGAGGACAGACTGGGACAGTCGCTCATGAATATTTCTAAGGGGCACACAATAAGTTAGGGTCCTTATTCCTTAGAATCCCTCAGTCTCTCACAATGTCGCCTGAATGGAGTGTTGACAACTATCAAAACCAGTCAAAGGTGAGTGGCATCCTTAGAGCACAAAGTGCGTCTTGAAGGGCACATGGCGTAATTAAAAATTTGAATCAAGGGTGCGTGACACCCTTGGAGCACAGAGTGCATCTTGAAGGGCACGTCGCGTAATTAAAAAAATTGAATCAAAGGTGAGTGACACCCTTGGAGCACGGTGTGTGTCTTGAAGGGAACATCATGGAAATAAAACTTGAGTCAATGAATCTAGGTGGCCTAGAAAACCTTGAGCGAATAATTAAACCCTGTAAAATCTTTAAGAATTGTTGGCTTTATTTAAATAATGAATTAAGGATTGAATTAATTAATTGTGAATCCCCAAATGAAGATCTAAGACTATGAAAAAACTTAAGCCTAAGTCCAAGCTTGGTGAAAATACTAAAACTAAATTATAAATTAAATAACATAAGAAATAGGCAAGTCAATTCAAGAAAATAAGAAAGATGAAGCAATACTAAAGAATTAATACATTACACATGTGTGCAGAAAATACCTAATTGGAATTTAAGATAATAAATGAATAAATCATAAAAGAATGTGTACGCATAGAAATGTATCTAGAGTCTAGCTAACTCTAGTCTAACTAGAGAAGAATCATATTTTAACTCAACTCAGTTTTAGAAAGGCATCAATTGAAAATAAGGGGAATAAAGAGACAACTATGAGTGTTTTAAGGAGCACTTTTAAGAAGGGTGAGGGAAATTGAATTTTATTAAAATAAAATGTGGGTTTACTTTTGAAAATTGGGGAAAGGGTGACAAGTGCATGGGGGGGATAATTTTGATTTATTCAATTAAAAAAGAGAATTAATTGTGCAAGGGGAGTGTGTCATTAAGGAAATTCTATAAAACAAATGGCTGGATGAGAAATGAGCACAAGGGTTATGGGTAACATTATGCTGCATAGTTTTTGACTGGTTTTACTTGTGAGAGTTGAGATACCTAGCTTGAGAGAGAGTGGTGGCTCTACCTTGTGAGGTGAGCTGGGAGCTAGAGGATTTCTGGTTGTGTGTGTGCGTGGCCCCTTTGCGGTTCGAGGGGATGAATGGGAAGAAGAGTACCCTAACATTGGATGGGATGTACCGGTGAGGTATCAAGGATTAGAAAGCGAACGAAGGAAGGAAACTTCAGTTGATGAAGATCATCTCCAGGTCCATCATCACCGTCGGTTATGGTAATTTATGGAATTTGTAATTGCATTGATTTATTATATAATTCAGTTTTTATAATTCGTTGTAGATTGTGTTGAATTTGGAATTGTATAACCCAACTCCTTGAGGGATTTATTAGATATGAAAGGAAATTTTTATAATCGAGACGTTTTTTGCCTAACTGTGTTGAAAGGTTTAAGATCAAAATAACAAGCTCTTGAGGGTTAGTGTGCAACCTAGAGGTAAAATTTTATAATTTCTTCCAATGAAATTTTCGAGTGTTGTATGTTGAAATCCCTTGATTTGTTCTTCCATTTGTTACCAATCTATCATGATCCTATATGGTTCACTATTGTCTGAGTTACCCATTACAGTAGTCAAAATCTGATGTGCTGATTCATATCCTTGTGTATTGAGTAATAGAGGTTGAATATATGTTAATTGTTGGAATTGTTATATAAAATGGATTGCAAGTTCTTGGTCGCTGCAACGAGATGCTTCTCTGAATTTAAATTTCACTTTATTTGTTTAACCCTTTCCAACGAATCGGAGTTCCACTGCCATCCCTTGAGTTTTGTCAAAACCCTTGGAGGGAGATTTCCGTGACAACTCTAATTCAGGCTTATTTGGAGATTTTTAGGGGAGATTCAAGGGAGTTTGAATGAATGTAAATATTCTAGTCCTGGAGAAAGATTTGCGTGCCTTTCCAAGAGATCAGTGTTAGGAGATTGAGATAAAAGTATTGGTATGATCCCAAGCCTGAAGGACATTGTATTTTCCACTAGTACTGATCTCAGATTCGAAGGGATGATCTGTAACAGCCCGTTGATGGTTCCCTTCTCATTTTTGCCTTGTTGTTGATCAGTTTGTTGGTTTTCCTTTCGCTTCAACCCCAGGGAAGATCCTTCAGTTCGGTTTTAAAGCTAGGACTCCCGTATCTACCCGCTCGCGCCTCCTGAAAACTGCCCACCTTACAGTCTAACCTCGTCGACATTCCCAGTCGTCCCTGAACTTAGAACCCGATGGGAACTCGACGATCATTACAAAGTATTTTATTACCTCGATGTTTTTCCTTTGACATCTTAAATAGATAAAATTGTGTATTAACCTCTCCCCTTGTGTATATAGATTTAGAGGATCCTTGACTTATCCTTGTTGGTATTGAGGTTGGGATATTGCAAGCTTGTTTGGATGAAATTCTATTAATTCCTTCCGAAGGAGGCTAATTTTCCTTTAGTTATCATTAAACAATGAGAAGATTTATTTATGATAAGTAAACCCTTCATTAATATAATATTCAGATATAAATAATTATATGGATATATGTGAAAGCCTCTAGTCATGTATCTCGATAATTAGAATTTTATGATCTTGAGATTTCGTGGGTAAGTAAATTGATCTGGTTATTTTTGTCGATGTGCTATAATTGGTGATCAATCTTGCACCACTAAATATTATTGATGTATGAATGTTTGGTAGTTAGATTCCATTGCGTCACTAAATAAAATTGATGTATGAATGTTTTAGTAGCTCGATTACTCTTGTGCCATTAATGATGTGAATGCATGATTGTTTTTGAATTTGGTTACTTTGCGCCATGTAAATAAAATCGATGATTACCTTTGCGCCATGGAATATGTTGATGATTAAGTAAATATATTTCCTTTCTCTATGGAATAATGATGATGTATAATGATTAAGTAATTATATTTTGTTGCATTATGGAATAATGTTGATGTTTAGATTATTAAGTTATTTTCACCTTGGAGTAATGTTAATGAATGAATGATTGAGTATTTAGATTTCTCTTGTGTGCTGAATAATATTGATGTATGAATGATTGAGTATTTAGATTTCTCTTGCGCCATGAATCATAATGATGTTGATGGATTGAGATATTTGGATTTCGACTTGATTGTGTTAGTGGGATTTAGACACCTCCTCGTTCCTCAGAATAGTCATCAGCCCTAAGACCTTAAGTGGTCAAAATCAATCGGATGAATCCTAGGCTTGAGAATTGCTTATGTGTCTTGGAGGTCCTAACCTTGCAGGGTAGGTTGGGCAAGTAGCTCATTATTATTCAGTGGCATGGTTAATCACTTATTTGTATTTTGCTTCAGACAATCTTGATGTGTTGATTTCGTCGTTAATTATTATGATGATGTGTTAATTAAGTGTATCTATTAATTATGATGATGCTTGATTGAGTCGTTGTTTATGTGTTGATTATGTGCCACATTTAATTATGTTCATGCATTTCTTATGTGTTGTTTAGTCATTATGATGTATCACTTGCGATGTTGTTTATCATGTTGTAACTAATTTAATATCCTAATGCAACCAAAAGATATTTACCTATTATACATTGTTATTTGATATTGTAACGGGTGGGATGTTACAAAATAAAAAACTGCGTTTACGACTCCATGGGGGAATTTTATGTATGAAAAAATGCCTTTTGGATTTGTTGGAGAAATTTCTATTTTTGGCACACTAGTTCAGTGGGAGTTAACTGACTAGTTCTATTTTAGACTTTCTAATTTTATACCATCACTATTATGCATGCGTTCCTAATTATAGGATGTCATTTCCTATATGAGTGAAGATCACTCACTCATTTATTATATCATAATATACATTAATTCTCATTCTTCATATTGTATCTCTCTTCCTTTTCTTGATAAACTTTGTTTGTGTATGCTTTAGCTAGGTTTCCTATGCAGGTTTCCATGAAACACTGACATGGTATCAAATCTGAGATGCTTGGAGAAAACCAAACAAGACAAAGAAGAGAGAAAGAGTATTTGAGTAAACCTAGTTTCCACCATCGTCATGGCCTATCCCTATCGAAAGGTGCGGCGATTGGAATCGTCGCAGCCTATCCCTATCCAGGGTGCGACGATTCAATTTTTCACAATCATCACACTCTGTCCTTCACTAAGGTGTGATGATTAAACATCGTTGCACTTTATCCTTATCTAGGGTGCGACGATTCAACAACCCTCCAAAAAATTGGGTTTCTGTAGTAAAAAAATCCATATCGCGAAATTTGCGATCTGGATTGGGTTGAAATTTGGACCTGTTATCACCATAACAATTTCTATGTTAAATCCAATTTCTAGGACTTAGCAAGGCGCTAAAATGATGTGGAAGCATGAAAAACTGGAGGACAGGTTCAGGTCTAGTGGGAGGAGGCTATATCTAGCGGCAATGCAGAGCTGGTGGGACCCGATGGGTCACATATCGTGAGCGCTACAGATCAACGGTCGAGGATCGTTTTGGGGGGAGAAATTGCACGAAGGATAATTCCTAAAAGTGGGACGAAAATTAAACTGTGGTTTCAGCTTGGGAACACGTAGTGCCACTGGGTGCATTTCAGGGCGATAAGTGGGTTGCCCCAAACCACTTCCCCTCACCCCCAAAATCAGAAAAGTATATAAAGGGGGCACTCATCATTATTTTATTATTTTTCAAATTACTAGAACGTTGGAAGATTGGCACGACCAATCCATTCAAACTGAAGCTCAACAATATGCCAGACTCACGCATTTTCTACTCATTTACAGGTATTTCTCATCGCCACCATGGACCCTGTCATTATTTCTATAGCAGAGAAAAACCCCGTGTCAAACGAAGAAGCCCTAATTGACAAAGATTCAGATGTGTTTAGATGTGTTCAACACCTAAATCACCATTTTTCCCATCTCCTTATCCAGAGCTAATTTGTACGATAATGTAGGGAAACAAATACCCTTCCTTGAGGCAGTCCAAGCCACCATAGTCCTTTATGTTTTCGAGGTCGCATTCCCTTTCCTGGAGTTCATAGGTTGGTGCATAGATAAATACTCAAGGGAAGAGAAAGTTATATTCAATAAACTAGGGTTCACGGTCCTGTGTAGGATAGAGAGTTTCTCTATTCGAAGTGCCCTCAACATATTAGAGTCCCTCTCTGCAGTGTCTCAACCATTTGAAGAAGAAAATTTAATCATAGTTTACAAAGAATGTCCCTTAGAAGTCATAGACCTATTTTTTCAAACAATTGTCAAACCAGAGCATATTTCCAAAATTTTGTCCCTGCCAATGAGTGTAAATATCATGGTTATTGAAGTCCAATGGGTCTGTTCCATAATGAGTTAGATTTTAGGTCTAGATAATTCCAAGTATGTGGTAGAGGTCATGTTAGTTTTTTTGTTGGAGGTTTTCCAATCAGAGTCCATTCAGTCTGTTTACATCAACTTTGATAGATTCATAGCTAATAATATCCATAAACAACTAGTGAATTTCCAGTCACTAAGACATTTCAGGTATTACACATACTTGCTGAATATTTTCTTGGAGACAAACAAAAGAGAGTTCCCTGAAGCGACATTCATATCAAATGAATGTAAAATAATCACACTACTCATTTTTATCAACAAGGTCATGTCCAGGGTTTACAGCCTGATTTTCAAAACCAGCCTGCCAAGAGTCCTAGATGACATGAGGAGTTATTTACAGCCAAATCCAGAAAATAGAGTGGGGGACTGGGTGTTGTTCATGCATTCAACAGTGATATGGGTTTATGGTTTTCATGAACCCCCCTATCTTCTTCCTATATTTCTGACACCCAGAGTCTTTTCCTTGAATTCATCAGGCAAAGAATCATATCAGAAACAAATCACTTCCTGAAATTACACAAGGCATCCAACCTCAAATTTCCTTTCATCATTAGACCTTTCATTATCAAGAAAATATCATGTTTATCCCATATCGAGGCCAAGCTCAAAGAGTTTGTATTTCCATGGCTACAGGGAAGAAGATATGATCCACATCAAATCATATCCAAGAGAAGACTAATGAACAAACAGGCCCCCTATGAACATGAACATGTTGAGGGATTTGACAAATTGGAAAATCTAGATGTTTGTGCTGATATGGAAGCAATATCGCAACCAACTCAAACACAACAAGTAGAGGCAACTGTGCAACAGATTCAAACACAACAAACTCCTCAGAAGATGATAGTTAAAGTCCCCAAGGCAAGTGTTTACAGCAAAAAAACCAGTTCAGAGGCCCTGGGCACCAACAATCAACATACTTCCCCTAAGAAGATGAATATCACACAATCCCCATAGATAGTGGATCTAGAGGAGGAGGAGCCTAAAGAATAAGTAAATATGGATATGGTGGAGAGTGGCACCAATAATGTAGAATTTGGGAATGGAAGCAAGCTCCAAAGTGAAGGCAACTCCAGAACTTTCAACAGCAAAAAACACATCTTTGATAAGGTAGCTGGAGTAACCTATCAATCTAAAGAAGATTTGGAAAAGAAATATGTTTAGAAAGGAAACTTGGCTATGCATGAAATGAAGGAGTTGATCCCTGAGGTAAAAAATATATCTCAAGATAAGTCTTCTTTGTTCATAGTGAGATATGTAGAGAAGAAAACATTCAATATAATATTTGCATATGAGGATAAAGTATCTGAGATCAAGCTAAAATATGAAAACATGAGTGCCCCATACAAGGTGAAATTCCACAGGAACACCGGTGACATGTTTTATTCAGATTACTTGGGTCTAAGGCTGAAGAATTCAAAACTGTCAAGTTATGCAATTAAGTTGGAAGGGAAGTTGAGGCAAGAAAAAACATCCAACAAAGCTTGGAAAACTCAGGTCAAGAGGCTAGAATCTGAAGGCCCTTAGGGAGTGAAATACTCCTTAGAATAAAAATACAATCTAATTCATAGCTTGAAGAAGAAACTAAAAATGTCTGCCACAGAGCATCCACAAACAACATAATTGGTTGCTCTAGAACAGGAGAAGGAGGCATTTCGACAAGAGGCATTGAATTACAAAGGCAAGGTATTACAGCTGGAGAAAGAAAAAGTGAATTGGTCACAAGGACAAACATAAGTACCAAACATGGTTGTATATGTACATTCTACTGCAGAAGCTGGTCCAAGCACTAAAGGACTTTTCTAGGCTATGTTGCAAGTTATCTTGAAGGTGGGAGAAATCAAAGGCCTAAAGGAAGATATAGAAAAATTGAAGCAAGAAATGAAAACAAAAGATGAGAGGTTGGCCCAATTCCAAAAGGAGAATCAAGATTTACAGGAAAGAGTAAACAAGTTTGAGAGGCAAAGGACTGTTGCAGGGATCCAAACACGTCATCTAGGATTCTATTGTTGTTGAAGCTGCCAAGTTCAGGGTGTACTTGAACTTCATCAATGACAAATAAAACATCACCATCACAACCAAAAGCAGGTGCATTGTTGTAAATGAGACCCTACCAAAGAAACCATCATAGTGGGCCCAAAATGCCATAAAATTTCTAAATTACATCCCCACTGCAGAACTTCATACCATCACATATAGGACTACATTGATCATATGGGCCAAGAGGGTCATTTCCAAGCATAACGTACTAAAATCAGACCAAACCAAGGCCATATAGATGGAGCAGCGTATACAAGAATTCAAAGACCTGTTTCAAGAGTTATTCATCAAAGGCCTCCCACCATTTTGGGATGGAAAAGGAAAATTGTATGATCAAGAGGAATATAACTCTCACCTCGCCCAATGCAGAATGGATCACTCCAAGTTTGAAATCCTAGACGAAAACTTGAAAGGAGCCACCCTGGTGGAATATTTGATCACAAATTTTGAGATCTTGAATCAATTAGAGACAATGAAGATCGGACTGCCAGTCATGAAGTATGCCTCTTGCATTGACTTGGAGATCCTAATTAAAGAAATGATGGACTACGATATCCCTTTTGACTTGCAGTGGAAGGAGATAGTGTGAATGGGAAAAACAAAGTGTAGTTTTCTAGGAAGAAACAAATAATTCCCAGGTGTCATAAAAATGGAAGATCAAAAAGAGGACCAAAATAGGAGAGATGGAAAAGGCAGGAGTTGAAGAGTCAGAGGAATCGACTATTGGTTCATGAAACATTTTTTATTAATCATTATAATCGGTTCCCATACCGAAACTGTCAAATGTGGTTATTATAGTCAATTTTAAAAGATGAAACGTTTCAGTTCAGCTATTGTAATTGGTTTCTAATTGAAGTAACTCAAATTGTATAAATGTTAGAAGTTCTGAATGTATTAATGTTGGCAGAAGTGCAAGGGCACCTCCTTAGTTGTTCTGAATTAAATTGTAATTTTCTGGAGCAAACTTGAATACATTTGCAGAGGATTTTGAAGTCTCTATGAAAATATTCTAATGGTGGTGATATGAGTTTTGTCTTCCCTCATTGTATGTATTTCTTGTGTTCTTTAATTCCATTTACATTGTCTTCTGTTTAAATTGGATAGTTTAAAAGCCCATAATTCATCTTGTGATGCTCTTGGATTAAGCAATTTAAACTGTGTTAAGTTCTTCATAACTAATTCATAATTCATTTCATAAATTCTATGATGTAGTTACTAGTTTTCTTTTTCTTCTTACACTCAACAAAATACAATTTATAACTCAGATTCATCGCCTCACTTAGCCTTATTCCTCTGGAGAGTTCTACTAGCCAGTCAATGTTTTTATTCATTTTCATAATTTTGACTACATAAGCCCTAAGTGTCCCTCCCCTTCTTTGTCAAAAAATTTATAACCCTCCCCAAAAAAACAAAATAAACCTAGCCATTGATTTCCAAAGAAACATCAAGTGATAGGAGAGAGTCCTCTCTGAGTTGAGCAGGCTAGTGCCCACCTCTAAAGTTGGTTTGTAGGTTACCATTGTCATTTGTTTATCAACCAAATTTTTTTATAGAGTGCTAACAAGACCAGAGACATATAACATAGGGATGCTCATGCTCACCAAAAATTTCCAAAACCCACATCATATTTTAGGAGATATAGTTATTTTATCAAATCTATAATTGCCATAGAACCGTCTGTCATATCTTGGAATCCATGATCTGGGTTTTCAATATCTTTTCAGAATCAATAGTAGGGATGAAGGCAATGCAACTTCTTCAATCAAGTCTAGTGATAATAATCAGATCATAAAACTATTTTGAATGGAAGCCGAAGGCCACATTCCAACTCAAAAGAAAAGGACTCTATAATTTGACGATGGCGATAGAAACATAACCTACATCAACGCTTGAGAAGACCAGATGGGTGAACCGTAAGGATAAGTCCACATGAATAATTCTTGATTTAATCTCCATTGATCTATGGTTTCATGTTGCCGCATGCAAGACTCCCAATGAGATCTGGACCACCTTGGAAAGACTCTTTGGGAAGCAGGATGAGATGCGAGGACATATGCTCGAGGTAGAGTTGAATACCTTAGACCCTAAATTTTTTGATAATATACATGATTTGTTTACTAAATTTAAATCTTTTATTTTGAGCTTGGGTGAATGTGGTATTGGAAAGTCTACACAAGAGAAACAACTTATTCTAACAATCTTGGCCAATCTAGGACAAGAATATGATGTATATGTCTCCAATTTCCATTCTGGCAGATGTGTTTTTGGAACAAATTGGAAAATGCCTACGATGGATCAGTTCATTGAGTCTCTCACACAATAGAAGAAAAAACTCATACAGATAGGCCTCATCAAGGATCCCAAAACACATGCACTCACCATGCATGATGGTAAAGGATCATCCAAACATAACATGAAGGAGAAACAAAATGAGGAGGAGGGATATTTGAAACCCTTTAACGATTCTTCAAGTTCCAAAGACTCTTCAGATTCCAAGAAGAAGAAGAAGGGAAAGAACTGCACTTACTGTAGTAAACCAAATCATGAAGAATCCACATGCATGAAGAAACAAATCGATATTATGGCACAAGCACTTCAATAAAACAATATTGGAAGCTTCATTCGAGAGGGAGTCAAGAAGCAGAAGGAAGAATATCATGCTCCTAATGAAGGTAATCATCATGCCCTCATTGAAATTAATTCCTCATCTGATTCATCGATTATAGATTATGGTGCATCCCATCATATGGTAGGGAAAGAGGAAGTTTTGTCTTCTTTGATTCCATGCTCAAGACCCCCTATTCTCATGGGGGATGATACTCCAGTAGCAGTAGTAGGAGAAGGGAGAGTGGAACTCCACAATGGTAGTTTTGAGAATGTTTTACATGTTCCAAATATTTCTATGAATCCATTCTCAGTTTATCAAATCACTCAGAAAGGTAAAAAGGTTGAATTTACATTCGATTCAATTTCAATAATTGACATGGATGACAATTCCATCATTGCAATTGGTGAAGTGGATCACAAGTCAAGGTTGTATAAATTCACTAAGTTTTCTGAAGATGACTACTCTTTTCTACTTACACATAAGGAGAGTACTTTGCATTCACCTCCAGTGTAACATGCATATACTCTTGTGCTTCCATCAGTTTCAGATATCAGATATGATTCTATACACTCATATTATGTACATGGAAATAATTAGGTAGTACAACCAGATAAGAAGCCAACACTGAGGCTTCAATAGATGACCAGAAAGACACATTTCACACTACAAATAGAAGATATCCTTATAGGGAATCCATTGGATTCGAGGAGGACTTGATCTTAGCATGAGGAGCCTTCTCATGGACTTTTAGCTTCAGAACCTGCGATGCCCATGCATTGTTATATGGTTCAATATTCTAATCCACAACTCTACAGTGAGTATATGGGAAATCCACTATGGAAATCAGCCATGCAAAAGGAGTATGACTCACTCCTAAAGAATCAGACTTCACATCCGATTCCACTTCCACCAGAAAGGAATATTTTCAGGTGCAGATGGGTCCACTAGATCAAGAGGTATAAGGCTATATAGGTTGCCAAAGGACTTCATTAGATCCATAAATATTTCTACATATTCATGAAGACTTTCAGTGAGCAGAAGTTTCAGACTTTGCAGGATCGTCTTGCAGTGAAGAACATAGTTGCCTAGCAGCTGCCATTTTCTTCTTTTGATACATAATATTTTGAGGGGGGGTTTTGTTCCCACATGGTTTTCCCTCTTTCCTCACTTTTATTCAATGTTCATTATTTGCATAGTACATGAGTACCTAATATTTCATAGTAGCCAGGACTCATTTTTTACTCCATGGTGATGTTTTGGAGAAATTTTTATTTTCAACACACTAGTTCAGTGGGAGTTAACTGACTAGTTCTATTTTAGTCTTTCTAATTGTATACCGTCACTATTATGCATGCATTCCTAATTATAGGATGTATTTTCGTATACGAGTGAAGATCAATCACTCATTTATTAGATCATAATATACATTGATTCTCATTCTTCATATTGTATCTCTCTTCCTTTTCTTGATAAGGTTTGTTTGTGTATGCTTTATCTAGGTCTCCTGTGCAGGTTTCCATGAAACATTGACAAGATTGATGAATGTAGGTGAAACTTTTCAAAGAGCGATGGATATAAAATTTGTTGGAGAGAAAGATAAATTCGTTTTTATTTATCTAGATGATCGAACAATCTTTTCTAATTCTGATGTAGAACACTTGGAACATCTTAGAAAAGCATTTGACAAATGTACAAAATTTGGTTTGTCTTTGAACCCTAAGAAATATAACTTTTCCATGCAAGAAGGGAAGTTGTTGGGACATATTCTATCTAAAGATGGAATTAAAGTATATCCAAAAAGAGTTGAAGATATTTACCATATCAATATTCCTTGAAAAAAAAATCAATCACTTTTAAGAAGAATTAATTTCTTGAGAAGATTTATTCCAAATTTTGTTGAAATGATCAAATTGATCATAGATATGCTGAAGAAGGATAATAAGGTGAAATGGATGACAAAAGATAAGGAATCCTTCCAATGAGTCAAGAAATATATAGGAGAAACACCTGTGTTGGTAAGTCCTGATTATACAAAGGAGTTTTTAATCTTTTCCTTTGCATTTGAATATACAATTGTAGCTACAATGCTTCTACAGAAAAATGATGAAGGATTTGAACAACCTATTTCCTTTTTTAGTAAAATCCTTAGAGATGCAGAGTTAAAATATGATATTCTAGAGAAGCATGCTTATTCTATGGTTAAGGAATTCAAGGATTTCCGAACATATGTTTTACATTCAAGAATAATCAGATATGTACCCACTAGCACAATCAAAGATATCCTAATTCAGCCTGACAGTGATGGAAGAAGGGAAAAATGGTTGGAAAAAAATCAAGAATATGATTTGGAAGTCAAACCAACCAAACTAGTAAAAGGACAGGGTCTGGAAAAATTGGTTGTTGAATCAAATTTAAGAGCCCTGGGAATAAATCATTTCAAGTCTGAAATTCTCTCCCACACATTGAAGAAATTTATGATCGAATGCCAACAACTCAGTTTGACGACAAACTATGTTCCTATTCTTTGTATAACAATATAGTGTCATACCTCCTTTCTCTTCGATGTCCTGCTAGCATGACTCCTTCCAAGGAAAGAACTTTAAAATTACAGGCGATCAAATATTGCATTATCGATGCTAAGTTATACTGGAAGGATCCTTTGGGTTTCTTATTATGTTGGCTTACATAATCTAAAACATAAGGTGTGATTGATGAGTTTCATAAAGGAGTATGTCGAGGAAACCATGCTTGGATATCAACAAATTATAAAATATTAAGGGCATGCTATTATTGACCAAGATTATTCATTGACGTAAATGCAAGGGTCAGAGATTGCAAATCATGCTAACTTTTTACTGGAAAGAAAAATCTCCTTGCCTTACCTTTAGTTCCTATCAAAGTTGAAGATACTTTCTAGAAATGGGGCATAGACTTTATCAGAGAGATTCATCCACAATCAAGTGCCCAACACAGATGGATTTTGAATGCTACTGATTACTTTACTAAATGGGTAGAAGCTATTCCAACTCAAAATGATACAGATTCAGTAGTAATAATTGTTTTGGAAGAGAACATGCTTGAAAGGTTTGGTTGTTCGAGGAAAATAGTCACAAATAATGCACAAGATTTCAAATCTATTGCTATGATAATTTCTTGTCAAAAATATAATATCATTTTGGGTCATTCTACAAATTATTATCCTCAGGGAAATGGGATTGCAGAGTCATCTAATAAAATTTTAATGACGATAATTAAGAAACTTTTGAAAAAAAATAAGAAATCTTGGCATATACATTTAAAATATGCTCTATGGGAAAACAAAATCAGCACCAAGAAATCAATAGGTATGTATCCTTTCCAATTATTTTATGGCACAAATGTTATTCTTCCTATTAATATTTCTCATCCTGTGATGAAAATATAGCAAGATGCTAATGAAGAACCAAATGATTTTATGAGAAGAATAAATCAAATAATTTAAGTCTAGCAAAACAGAAGAGAAGTGGATGAGAAACTTCATAAATACCAAGACAATATGAAGGCCACATTTGATAAGAAATCCAAAGACATGGAGCTTCTTCCTGAATATTTAGTCCCGAAGTGGGAGGCCAGAAAAAAAGACGATGGGAAACATAGAAAATTTGATCATCTTTGGTTTGGTCCTTTCAAAATTGCAGCAATTGAAGGAATAAATTAATTCTCTCTCGAAAATTTAAATGGAGAAATTCTTGAAGCCCCTATCAATGAGAGATTTTTAAAACATTTTATGTAGTAGTTTACTTTTTAGTTTCCATTGTACATACCAGATTGGATTGGATTTACATTGGCAATTTTTATTTCTTTTTCTTTTTTCAAAACGTATTTAAGTATTTTTGAGTGCTAAAATTTATGTAAATATTTTTCAAGAAAATAGTGGTTTCGATTTTATTTCAAGGATAATAAAAAATAAAATACTTTCTTTTCTAAAACAAATAAATCATTTTGTACTTTTCATGAATAAAACTCAGTATGTAGTTAATAAAAAAACTCTTCTCTCGACAAAAATAGTTGAAAATTTCATAGATTAGGACCTTCAAAACATTATAACAATCTTTGAATACAAAAGTTCAAAAATTATATGTTAAAAATTTGACTTTTTTTTACAGTGACTGCCTATCTCTCTACACTATTTTGACAAATTCTCATAGCCACAAAAAAACAAAAAACAAAGTAAATATGGAAGCCTACTGATGACTACTGATATGAATTATATCTTGCTTGTGCTTTACTTCCATTGCTTCCATATAATTGTCTAACTATTGAAATTTCACATTTTCCTAAAGGGCCAATGATCGAAGTTCTTCAACATTTTGATGATCTTCTCTAGGTGAATGGTCTTCGGGAAAAGGAGATGTCACTGTAGAAAATTAGGACCTAATTGATTCCACACAAATGGTCATTGGTGGTTGTCGCCTTAAAAAAAGTCTCAATTGTTGGCGATGAGAGATTAAACAAACTGTGTTTTTAATCACAACTCTTGTTATAGTCACCATATCCTCTCGATGTCACATTTCTTGAGGTTGAATTTGCTAGTGAAATTGAAAATTCGAATCTTGGGGCTCTTGAATTGTTTCTAACTAATCCCAAACCTTTTCTCGAAGAGTAAATATTGTGCAATTGAAACATTCACAATCATCACGTTCACCAATCATCTCTTAGGTGATGAATAAATACAATTACTCTTTAAAACTTTAAAGGAAATCAAGTAGAAACTTCTCTTCTTTCTTACTATTTATTAAACTTTAAAATCCTGATTATAACAAATGCGAGGGATAATTCCCCACGAATTAAAATATTGTTTCATCATTTACTGAAAATATTGGAGAAGCAGTGAAGAGAGGATATGCAACATCATTCTTATTGGAGCTACGATCATATTTGGTACGAAAATGAAGAAATAATTATAAGAAAAACAAAACAATTAGAATATGAGTACGAAATAGAGAAAAGCAGGAGTCTTCTCCTGACAGAGTAACTTGTGTGAATTATTTTTTGTTCGGTTGAAATGATTTGAACTTGTGATGTATTTGTCATCTTTCTCTCTCTAGTCCTTTCTACGAATAAAATTCTCCTTCATTTTCAATCATATCATTCTTTGTAGAAAGGACAAAACTTATCCTACACTAAAAACTTAAAAGAATATTTTTTAAAACAAGTCAGACAAAGATTTTTCACGTTTCTTGATTTTAATTGAAAAACTATGTCTAGGCTAATCCTAGTAAATTTATCCCTAATAGCAGATTTTAGTTGACGAATTTTCTCAAGGTTTATCCTTGAAAATAAACAATTTTTTCCTAAATTACCTATAGGCGAAGGTATTCTTGGAATTGAAAGAAAACTAATCTCAAAGTATTCTTAAAACTGTAGATAGACCTTGTTTTTCATCAAATCATAAACAAATGTCATCCCTTGAAGACTAGATACAATTGATTGCCTCCACTTCAAAACAATAAAATCAAATACATATGGTGAAAGGAAATTCACAAATTTATTTCCCTCATCTTATCCAAATAGAGATGATGAAAGAAAATTCATATATTGATTTCCCTCATCTCGGTTAAATGAAAGCTTGTTTTTGAAGTGGTGAAAGGAAATTCAATAAGGGGATATATAGATAATTTCACTGGGGTACTGAAAAGGCATGCTCGCGATGAAGCAATATCTATGATGTATGTAAGGTTTTCTTACACATCTGTATAATATACTATGTTATTTAGTTCTTTTTCAATAATATTTATATCTTGATCCAACTGGGATTCCTTAAATAAACATACTTTGCATCCTTATAACCTTGAGAGCGAACATAGTCGGTTAAAATCATATATTTTTGTTAAATTTACTTTGTTTATCTTGGACAATTCTTGGATCAATTTTAAGAAAAGAAAACACTTATTATCCTGGCTTGAAATTAATCGCCAAGTATTCTTTAAGATTTTTAGATATAGTTATGTTTATCACTTCTATATAAGATTAAATTTAAATAAAGAAAGAAAACATTTAGATCAACAAACGAAATAAATAATGACTCCATTTACCAAATAAAGGAACTTGGTCTACTGTTCTTTCGTGCCTTACAAGGAGACACAATCCCTAGATGGAGCCTATGTTAGAACATAAATGAAATTTTCGAATAAAAAACAAATTTTCAAAATTCCTTATTGTTTTGTCCTTTTCAAAATAAAATTTTAAACTTAGGAATATCATTTCTTAGACTAAATTTTTTTTTTTTTTGTTACATATTGATAGGGTGGATAAAGTACCAACCGTTAAAATTTCAGAGCCATTTAGATCGATGGCTCTTGCAACTTTGGAGTTCCAGAATTGCAAAATGTTTAAATAAAGGATAAATACATAGTTCAGTTTGGGACTTCGTGATTTGAGAGTTCAAGATCAAAATGTTTAAATTCCTAAAAATCCTGAAGCCGTGAAGCTCTAGAGTCCCGTAGACCCAAATTCCCATAAAATATTTTAAAATTAATTAGTTGATGCGTCATCTTCCACCTAGCAATATTTTCTCATGGTTTCACGTGGAACTCACTTTGGGCACCCTTGGTCATATAATTCACACGATTTCAGGTGACACATGTCACTCATATTTTCATAACATGTCATCAATAGTGACATCATACTGCCACATCACTTGAGGAGATTGTCCTCCGAAAGATCAAATCGAGAACAAATTCAAATAGTGTCAGGGCACCGAAGTGTCAGAATGACCGAAATGATAAAGTGCCAAAGATTAATGGGTAAAACATGTTTTAGTAGGAATAATAAACAGTAAGTAATCACTCTGTGAGTTCAACCTTTGGGGTAACTCTATACACTGTTAATGCAAACTCACGAAGCCCCAAATCTCCAGAGTCCTGGAGTTCCAAAGCTCTTAAATTTAAAGTGGCCATAAGTTGTGATCAATTAAAACAAGACAATAAATTAAAGGATGGTTAATTGCCCCATGAACTCGGCCTTCGGGAGATATCTATCATTCCTCATTCAAAACTCCCTAATTTCGAACCACTGAAATAGGTTATCCTCTTTAATTGTGATCGTTAAAGGTGTATTCAACATGGCTAAGGTAAAAGATTGGAAAATATTAAGAACGTCAGGTAATAAATTTGTCAGATTTTGCATGATTACCATGTCAATGGATTAAATGAAAAGATAATGAGTGTTTAACATATTTATTTAATAAAAGAGTTTTTAACTTCATATCATTTTTCCATTAACATCCAGAACTTTCGCATTCAGTAGTTCGGAATCACATATTTTTACTTCTCACAGGAGGGATAACATTGATATTTGGAAATCATGGAACCACGTAAAGAAGGAAAGAAGCAATATCCATTTGTAGATGAGCCAAACCCAAATTTAGACATTCTTTCAGATACTATTGTTCGACTTACGCACACCATTGAATCATGGAAGTAGGTTTATGAAATGTTAGAGCAGGAAAATTCTCTCTATTCCGATGATTCAAGTGGAGGAGAATATGAGTCAATTGCAAGAAAGCTAAGACAGGTGGCTAAGTCAGAATTTTACAAAGTGTAATTTCCCCAACCTCTTGATGAAGAGGTATGGGAATACTTAGTGGTCTCATACAACATGGGGAAAGGTCAACTAACTCAATGTTATATTTTGAAGTTGACTTGGAAAAAGGTAAAAAGGGTAAAAGAGTAACTCAATGAAGGAATAGAGCACTTGAGGTTGAGTTAGGAGTTGACCCTAGGGGTTAACTTAACTCAACAAAGAAACATAAAAGAAGTATAAAGGAAAGCCTAGGGCACACCTCTCAATCATCTTGGATATTATTGCATTTGGCTGTTAGGCTCTTGAGTACACAGTTTTGAGGGTTTTGAGATTACAAACCTTAGAGAACAACTCAGTGGTGAAAGATTCCACTCACCTTGTTCCAAGGTTGGCCTCGGGGATGAAATACTCCACCCACACCATTCTATCATCTTCACAGGTTCCATCATCGATCCACGAGGGAAGCAAGTCATACCCTTTGGGGTTTTCCAGCAGGGGCACATCATTTCATGAAGAGAAGTTTGATCCAGCATTGTGATAGGGTTTATTGACATTCTAGCATCCGAGTATTGTTTCTAGGGCCTTGTTCATGAGTCTTGGAGTATTTTTGGAGAGTTTCTTCGGCTAGATATTTATTTACATCTTTGGGGCATCCTTCAGAGAAGGAGGGCGCAACTCTGATTCATATATGCTCATTATGGAGGGGTTAAACCTTAGATTTAATCCTGAGACTTCTCCTAATAGCTTGTGGTAGCCCGATCTACCTTTCCGGATAGTTTCAACGTATTTGGAGACTTATTCCATCAGGTCCGAATTATTGATATTGACAATCTTCATGAGGGCGCAGTCTTGATTAGGGTTTCATAAGTTTGGAGGGGTAAGACTTGGCATTTGGACTTCATACTCTAGGGGGGGATTTCCCTTGCCCTGATATATCTTTTGGTGAAGTTTGGCATCGTTTGGATTTCTCCTTCAGTTGAGCCGAAACCTTGGCCTTATCATCTATCCAACAGGATGTAACAACAACTAGGGGGGTTGGACGTGACCCTAGTTCTTATTGTGTTTGGTCTTCACCACACATTCAACGTTTGGAGACTTATTTTGTATTTTCAAGAGCATTTTGTAGCATCTCATATCTTCTATCTTGGAGCCATATGATGTTATTCCATATCTGCATCCATATTGTATCAGGTTCTTGCTTTGCATAATAATAAAGGTCAGATCTATGCTTTTTGAGTCCATCTCTTGTGTACTGGTTAGATCTTGTGCTTGCATTCAATTTATCTTTAGATCTGTACTTAATAACTAAACATAATCTTAAGGACAAAACTGGCTTGGGAACATTACAGACACAAACAAACAAGTAAATAAGTGGTTAGTTAGTGTTCCAAGCAAAAACAAATTGGCTTGGGAACATTACAGTGGTATCAAATTTTTGATCCTCCCATCCTGTGAGGATTAGTGCATGCATAAATTCAGTGGAATTTATATGGGCTGAAGGAAGAAACAAACAAGTGAGACAGAAGCCGAGATGGAGGGTTCAAGCGATGACATTGAGCCATAGTGCTTGGCAATCTTAGCACAGGAGTTCCGTAACTCCATAAACCTGATAGAAAGTAAATGGGTCACCCACTTATAGGAGAACCAAGAGGCAAACCATAGGGGACATACCGAGATAACTGAGACCTTAAGGAAGCTATATGAAAACCAGAAACGAATAACAGAGTTATTGATGAGAACGAATCACAAAGGGAAAGAGCCAGAATCTTATGCCAATAAGGAAACTAGTGGATCTCATGGAGGAAACAGGTATTAGCAGGAACACATTCCCTATCATTATTCTGAGGGGATCCATGGAGGGGGGGTGCCACTGGGACAGACATGTAACGGGGCTACTCCTAGACAGTACTTTCCCACATTCATAGATGAACCCACACAACTTGAACCCATAAATGATTTTTTTGATCAGTTTAAGCAATGTTCCAGGGAGTACAACCAACTGAATTTGTCAATTCAGAGGCAGATGACCCTAGATCAGTACTTTCAGATAAAATTCAGAAAAAAACCCATGTCACACCATAGGAGAAACTATGAGTTTGAGCGCAGGGTTGGGAAGATGGAGATTCCTTACTTTGATGGTTCAACTAAGATAATTGCACAAGCATGGGTACAAAAACTAGACACTTACCTACAACTTAATCCTATGTGGGATATGGAGGCCATCAAGTTTTCCACCATGTACTTGGATGGAAAAGCTCATGATTGGTGGTATCATGGGTTGACCACACTTGGCCACAATAAGATAATGGCCTACACAGAGTTTACTCAGAGACTCATTAACAGGTTTGACTAGGGGGATCCTGAGCTACATTTTCGGGAGCTCACACAGCTCAGACAGACAGGAGCACCAGAGGTGTATATTGAGGAATTCTAGAGGCTAGCAGTCATGGTATAGGACGTGTCACATTGTAGACTCATGATGCTCTTCACTGAGGGTTTGATGGAACCCTTGAAGGGTTGGGTGAAGGATTTTAAGCCTACCAACCTGTAGGATGCTATCTGGAGGACGAGAGATCTAGGGCCAAATGCAAATCCAAAATTTGTGCCTATACCACCTCTTAACACAGGAGGTAGAGACCAAAGACCTCCAATGAACCCAGGAGGGCGAGACCCAAGGGGGTTTGACAGTGGCAGAGGTAGGATGGATGAGAATACTAGAAGAGAACTAAGAAGGAAGAAGCTATGATACACATGCAAAGAGCCATGGAACCCATCCCACAAATGCATGGGCCGTGGCCAAGTTCATTGCATAGAGGTGACATCAGACAATGAAGAGGATGAGGATTTCAGCCACATCTAGAACATAGAGGCAGACACGACCAAAACTATAGAGGAGGAGGATACAAGGCATGATAGTACGATAGAGGAGAGAGCTACTTTGGAATCCATTAGTGGGGTGCCTAAGTACAACACCTTCAAGATGAGAGGAGTCTTGCAGGGGCAGAAGGTGTCAGTGTTTATTGATGGGGGGGCCTCCCACAACTTCATTGACTCAACATTGCTACAGAGGGGGCATATACCCATGGTTGAGTTTGAAGGATTCAAGGTGGAGGTAGTAGGAGGAATATCCATGCCATGTAATAGGTACATTATGAGAATGAAGCTTACACTGGGAAGGCATGAATTAGTGCAGGACATTTATGTGATGGACCTCCCGGGCACAAACATAATCCTTGGGGTACATTGGCCTAGTACATTGGGGCCTATCACCACCAACTACAAGACCATGGAGATGTCTTTCACAGAGGAGAGTGGAAGAAAGGTAGTCCTCAGAGGCATGATAGGTAACTTAGCCAAGGTATTCACGACAAAGAGGATGGAGGCCATTTTCAGGAAAGAGGAAATCATGTATGTTGTTGAGTGCAAGATTTTAGCACATGTGGACAAAAAGGGGAAGATTCACTACGCACCAGAGATTCACATGATCATTGACAAACACAGTAAGGTGTTTGGACCTATTCCACTAGGTGTGCCACCAGATAGGGGATTTGAGCATATCATTGAGTTGGAGGAAGGGGCAAAGCCATACATCACCACGCCTTATAGACACCCAAATAAATACAAGGAATAAATAAAAAAGACAATCAAAGATCTCTTGGATATGGGGCACATCAGACCAAGTTCCAACCCTTTTTCCTCTTCATTGGTGTTGGTCAAGAAGAAGGATGGAACCATGCACATGTGCATCGACTTTAGGGCACTAAACAAGAAGACAATAAAAAACACATCTCCCATTCCAAGGATTGATGAGCTATTGGATGAGCTCCATGGGGTTGTTTATTTCACTAAGATTGACCTGCGCTCTTGATACCATCAAATCAAAATGAGGGAGGAGGACATACCAAAAACAACTTTCAGGTGTCACTACAACCACTATGAGTTCTTAGTGATTCCATTTGGTTTAACCAATGCCCCATCCATGTTCCAGTCATGTATGAACCATGTCTTCAATAAACAGTTGAGGAAGCATCTCCTTGTATTCTTTGATAACTTGATAATCTATAATAAGACGTGGGAGGAACACCTTCAACATGTGGACCAGATCTTGAATATCATGGAGGATCAATCATTGTATGCCAAGGATTCCAAATGTAAATTTGGAATGACAAAAGTCCTCTACTTGGGACACATTATTGGAGTTAAAGGAGTACAGGTACATCAGGAGAATATTCAGGCCATAGTGGAGTGGCCTACACCTAAAAACCTTACAGAGTTGAGGGGATTTCTAGGCATTTGCACTTATTACAAGAAGTTTGTCAAAGGGTTCTCACAACTTTGTGCACCTTTGACTGATTTGACCAAAAAGGGAGATTTCAAATGGAGTGAGGAAGCACAATTTTCACAACATCCTTAAGTACTTCTTGAAGAAGAAGGACTTAAATGAAAGGAAACATAAATGGGTCAGCAGGATACAGGCCTATGACTTTGACATTGAATTTGTCAAAGGGAAAAACAATGTGGTGGCAGATGCATTGTCCAGGAGGCCATTGCTCTATGCCATGAAAAAAGTATTAGTTGATTGGAAGGACCTCCTTGTGGTGGAATACTCCAAAAATCAGTTCTTTTGTCAGGTGATGGATGGGAAAATCTAGGATGATAACTTTAGGGTCATCGATGACATCATCTATTACAAGGGATGAATATTTTTGGTTCTTGAATCGGCCTTCAAGGCCAAGGTATTATAGGCATGTCATGACTCATCGATGGTAGGGCACCAAGGGGTTGGCAAGAGATATAGGCAAGTAAGGGAGAGGTTCTCATGGAAGGGCCTCACAGAGGATGTGATGAATCACGTCAAGGAGTATACTACTTGTCAGGAGAATAAGGCTGAGCACACTCACCCAACATGATTGTTGAAACCCTTACCCATCCTAGAGCACAAATGGGAGAGCATCTCCATGGACTTCATCACCGGGTTTCCAAGGGCGTAGGGGAAGGATTGTATTTTCGTAGTAGTGGACAGGTTGAAAAAATTTTCACACTTCTTCACCATCACTACAAACTTCAGTGCAACGCAGGTGGCCAAATTATTTTTTAGAGAGATCTTCAGACTGCATGGTCTACCCAAAACCATTGTTAGTGACAGGGACAATTGACTTATGAGTACGTTCTGGCAAGATTTATTCAGGATGGATGGTACGGACTTGACCCCTAGCATTAGTTATCATCCTTAGATGGACAGGAAGACTGAAATAGTCAACAATTGGGTGGAAGACTATCTTAGGAACTATGTAGCAGGGCAACAAAAGGCATGGGTTAGGTGGATACACTTGGAGGAATACTGTTACAACACCACACATCACATGTCCATAGGCATGACCCCATTCAGGGTGTTGTACAATTATGACCCACTCTATTTTGTAGAGATTACTTTTGGTGAAAGTAGAGCCCTGATGGTACAGGATTGGGTACAAGAGAGTCAGGACATCCTCAGGGAGTTGAAGGATCACTTACCGAGGGAACAAAATTAGTAGAAGGTCCAAGTAGAAAAACATAGGGTGGTGCATACTTTTGAGGTTCGTGACTTAGTCTACCTAAGGCTCCAACCATACATACATGATTCTATCAAAATAAGTGGAGAAAAAAAGCTCCAACCTTGTTTCTTTGGGCCCTACAGGATCAAAAAAAAGGTAGGGGTTGTATATTATGAGTTGGAGCTCCCACAAGGTAGCAGGATACACAATGTTTTCCACGTGTTCTGCCTGAAGAAGGCCATAGACCAACACATCACCCCACTAGAAGTGTTGCCACCTCTAGATGAAGAGGGGCAACTGGTTCTAGTACCGGAGGAAATATTGGAGGTTTGAGAGAAGACATTTTGAAGGAGAAGCATCAAAGAATACTTAATCAAATGGAAGGATTTTCCCATTGAGGATGCCACATGGGATAATGAAGAGGCGGTATGGGAGACAGGTTTAGAATTGCTTGTGGACAAGCATTTTCTAGCAGGGGAGAATGTAATGTCCCCCACCTCTTGATGAAGAGGTCTGGGAAGACTTAGTGGTCTAGACATCCACACTAGACCATAGCCTCACACAACATGGGGAAAGGTCAACTAACTCAATGTTATATTTTGAAGTTGACTTGGAAAAAGGTAAAAAGGGTAAAATAGTAACTCAATGAAGGAATAGAGTGCTTGAGGTTGAGTTAGGAGTTGACCCTAGGGGTTAACTTAACTCAACAAAGAAACATAAAAGAAGCATAAAGGAAAGACTAGGGCACACCTCTCAATCATCTTGGATATTATTGCATTTGGCTATTGGGCTCTTGAGCACACAGGTTTGAGGGTTTTGAGATCACAAACCCTAGAGAACAAATCAATGGTGAAATATTCCACTCACCTTGCTCCAAGCTTGGTCTCGGGGATGAAACACTCCACCCACACCATTCTATCATCTTCATAGGTTCCATCATTGATCCAGGAGGGAAGAAGGTCATACCCTTTGGGGGTTTTCCAGTAGGGGTGCATCATTTCATGAAGAGAAGTTTGATCCAACATTGTGACATGGTTTATTGACATTCTAGCATCCATGTATTTTTTGCAGGGCCTTTTTCATCAGTCTTGGAGTATTTTTGGAGAGTTGCTTTGACTAGATATGTATTTACAGCTTTGGGATGACCTTGATAGAAGGAGGACACAACTATGATTCAAATCTTCTCATTCTAGAGGGGTTATACCTCAGATATGATCCTAAGAATTCTCCGGTATCCCTATCTACCTTTCTGGAGAGTTTCACTGTATTTGGAGAGTTATTACATCAGGGCCGAATTATTGAGATTGATAGTCTTCAGGAGGGCATAGTATTAATTAGGGTTTTAGCAGTTTGGAGGGTTAAGAATTTGCATTCAGACTTCATACTTCATGGGGGGATTTTCCTTGCCCCGATCTATCTTTTGGTGAAATTTGGCATCATTTGGAGTTCTCCTTCAGCTAGGTCGAAACCTTGGCCTTATCATCTATCCAACAGGACGTTCAACAGCTAGGGGGGTTGGGCGTGACCCTAGTTCTTATTGTGTTTTGTCTTCACCACACATTAATCCTTTGGAGGATTATTTTGTATTACTAGGAGAATTTTGTAGCAACTCATATCTTCTATCTTGGATCCATCTTATGTTATTCCAGATCTGCATCCATATTGTATCAGGTTCTTGCTTTGCATAATAATAAAGGTCAGATCTATGATTTTTGAGTCCATCTCTTGTGTACAGGTTAGATCTTGTGCTTGAATTCAATTTATCTTAAGATCTGTACTTAATAACTAAACATAATCCTAAGGCCAAAACTTGAGGGCCAACCTGCACATAGACACAAACAAATAAGTAAATTAGTGGTTAGTTAGTGTTCCAAGAAAAAATAAATTGGCTTGGGAACATTACACAAAGTTGCATCTTGGACGAAACTGATGCCATATACTGATATGATAAGCTGGGCCTTAGAGCATGTGTATATCCTAAAAAGAACCATCTACAGTCGTTAGAATACCATTCTCATCTCATTCTGACCCAAGGACATTCAAGTAATATATAAATTAACTTCCAATTCCAAATATACTTACAATGCATCATTTATAAAGATGTTTGAGGATGATGAATGTACAAAATACAACATAATTGTTCATGATACAGTGAAAACCTAGTGGGAAATGAAAATAAATTAAAAAATGATAGACATGGTATATACTCTATAGCCTCTTGTGATGCCCATATTATGTATACTACCATGATTCTTTGTAGAATGTTCAGAAAGAAAAGTCCTACGCATTTTACTATAGAGTGGATTCCTATAATTCATGAAGTTGCATAGGGTTATACTTTTGATTGGGGAAAAACGTTGTCGGATAACCTAGATAAACAAATAGGGGATTATATAAATCATAAATCTAAAGGATAACATGCTCCCTTCTATATGTATGCATATATGATCGATGCAATTTTTTTCAAACCCCCATTTCCTCTTATGAATTGGAGATGGACTCTAATTGTCACTGAGCCTATACATTTCTATGATTCTAAATTATGGGAATAAAATGAAAAAAGATTCTTTTTATGAGATTTGTCACAATGTGGTCATTCCAATTCATAAAATTATCTATGGTCATCCTCTTCCCAGAATTTCAGAACAAATTATTGGAAATCTAGGTGCTATTGTAGATTGGTACATTGAGGAAAGTTTTTCTTACATCGGAATTTTCAGTTGTTTCACATCTCCACATTCTCTTCCCATATTTATACTATACATACTTGTTTTCATAGAAGTATCATATTCGAGATTTTCAAAAAGCATCACAAAAGAACTGAAAGGCTACACAAAAAGAGTTTGGCCAACCTTTCCTATACAAGTTGGTATATTCTCATTATCAGACTTTGGACATGCTAAGGTAGAAGCTTCGGGTTTAGATGATATTAAGTTATTTGACATTGAATTCAAGAAGCATGATCCACATAGGGTGGTAGAAAATCATTTGGCTCAATTTAACATGAAAAAATACATCCATGAAGATTCACCTTATGATGAGGTTTTCAGAGAAGTTAGATCATATGATGAGGTTATATCCATATTTCAAAGTCTTCCTCAAGAACAAGATTCATGTTTTATCATCTTTCAAAAGCACACAAGGAACAATTTACCTAAAATCTTGCAAGAAAAACAAAGGATTAATCCAGCTTCATAGGTGGCACAATCATCAAATCTCAAGAAACATGACTTTCCTGAGGAGAAAACCAAAGAAGTAGAAAGGACACCAGAAACATTGTCCAAGGATGCAATAGTTACAGGGATATCCATACCAGGTAAATGTGATAAGGAATTATTAGCATTATTTGAAGATTTTATGAAACATGGGAATAATTTTCCTCTATTATTTTCAAACACTAAAACGCTTGTGAAAGATGTCACAAATCAAGGGGAATATGCTGCACTTACTTCTCCCATACAATCTTTGACTCCCCTAGCAACAAGTTCTGATTTACCTTGTTCAAAGGTTATAAATATATATGACCTGACACCTATTGAACCTGAAGATATGCCTTCATCATATTTCTTTTTCAATAAGAAAATGAAGGCTATCATACAAAGAGAATCTGTTAGGGTCCTAACCCGCACATAGGTAGAACAATAGATTCGGATGTAATACAGGTCAATATTAATAAGGCCTTTCAATAAAATAGAATAAGGTGGATGTAAGAAGACCTAATAGAATCTTTCGCTTCTAGAAGGATCTTCCTCTAGATGCTTCTTTTTAATATAAATAGAAGTCGAGGGTATGAGAACCCTAGCTTGGATATTATTGTAATAGAGCTCTTCTCAACTAAAGGTTTCCCCCTCAAAGAGGCCTGTGAACATTTCTTTCAGATTCAAAGTGTTATTTCTTTTTTTATTCTTATATCATTTCAGTGTTATTGTGGTGAATGTTCTGGTTACATTGTTGTTATTCTGCCATTACTAGCATTTTATTTCTGTTCTGCATACATTTTATATATGGTATATTACAAGTGGTATCAAAGCACTTTCCTCGACAGAAAGTGTGGGTTAATTTTTTTTCCAGGGTAGAGATGTATTATGGCATCTTTAAGCCATATAGATCTATTGTTATGCGCATAAACCCACGGTTGATGGATTCATACACACAGGAAATACAAGTGGTACTTAAGCGCACATCTATTGGCCACCCTTGTAACCCCTATTGGTACCCCTTCGAGTCGTAGCGCATCAGACAACACCTGTGTATGGATCGACCTAGATTACCTAAAGCCCTCTTTAGATAAACCGATTGGTCGCCTGACTGCTATAGTGTCACTGAGAACAAAACTTGGGAAGATACTCTCTAGTACATGGGTAGTTGGGTACTACAACTAAGGGTACATTCTATCCTCCTTAGTTAGTTCCTTGAGATATTGGGCTGAGTACTACTGTTGGACCCTACACGTATATCAGAGAGATATAGCACATGGCAAACCCTTGTCTGTAGAAACCTTGAATACCTAACCCTTGGGGATATAAACATAAACAAATTAAAACAGACAAGATCTATTTTCACGCAACTGTGTTCGGGTTGCCAAGTAAATACACATTTCTTTCTGGTTAAGCATTTGGGCATTTCCTCTCTACAATATTCTTCAGACTAGAGTATAACTCCGTAAAAAACAAAAAAGTCTGGAATTTTTTTCACCATTATTTCAGACCTATTCCATTGGATTCATCTCTTCGCCCTTATCACATTCATCCATATCTTTTTTTCGGAAAAAAAAAATTACCCCACTCGCCCCTTTTCATTTCCCCCATCCTCACGGCCCATACTCATAGCCAAGACTTGGAATCTCACTTCAACACCTTGAAATTTGGTCTCATTGAGACCTAACAAGAAGTGAAACAACTCAGTGCCAATGTTGCCTCCATCAATACAACCATGCAGACCTCAATGGGCAAAATCAAACAAGACCTCACCACCTAGCTTGAATCGGTCTTTTCAACACTCTGCACCAAAATGCATATCCCTACAGATAACCCTTCCTCTTCCTCACCCCCCACATACTGAAGGTGACCATTCCTCACATTCCCATACCTTGCAGAACCATCACTTTCAACGTGACCTATGCCTTCAATGGGTGGATGTGACGAAATTTGATGGCTCCAACCCCACTGGTTGGGTAATCCAAATGGAACATTACTTCTCTTTATACAACATTACATATGACTTGGTCAAACTCCGGTATGGTGTTCTCTATCTAGATCAAGAACGTTGGCAATGGTGGCAATGGAGAAAAAATTATCGTCAAGGGTATATTGCTTGGACACAATTTGTGGCAGAGATTTATGAACACTTTGACACTGACACCAACCATTTGGGCCATTTGACAAAGTTTAAACAAATAGGAACAGTGGAAGACTTTATAGCTTCCTTTGAGCACCTGGATTTTAGAACAGAGGGCATGTTTGATGCCTTTTTCCGAGAGTGTTTTATCAAGAGCCTCAAGGATGAAATTTGGGCCCATGTCCTCATGGCTCGGCCTTAGAGTTGGGTGGAGGCTACCAAAAGAGCTAAAGAAGAACAATAGGTTGTATCTTCTCAAAACCACAAACACTCCTTCATCCCTTGCCCTAAACCAGTAAATCCCACTACTCCCTCAGCTCCACTAAAGATCCAAAAATTGGCTCGTGTTGAAATGGCTGAATGCCAACTCAAAGGCCTTTGTTATAACTATGATGACAAATATTTCCTGGGCCACAAGTGTAAAGAACAAAATCTTCTTATGGCCATCTCCGAGGATATTTCAGAAGAAGATGAAGAAACTCCCTCTATGTCTGAATCACCTGAATCCACTTACATAACCCCTCCCTCAGACCCTCCTGAAGTAGAACCAGTCATTTCCCTCAATGCTCTCACTGGCTTCTCTACTCCCCAAACCCTCAAGATAATCGGTTACATCAAGCATCAAAAGGTCATCATTCTGGTTGATAGTGGCAGCACCCATAATTTTATTCATCACCACATTGCCCAAGAAACTCATTGCTACATCCATGCCGTCAATAATTTCCAAATCATGATTGCCAATGGTGTTTCCATGAAATGTGGAGGGTGTTGTGAAAATGTGTGTCTTCAAATTGGTGACTACCACCTGAAATCCCATATGTTTGCTATTGACATGGGAGGTTGTGACATTGTGTTGGGTGTAGACTGGCTAAGGACTTTCTGTCCCATTCTCATGGATTTTAAAGACTTAACCATGCAATTTGACGAGGAGGGCCACCAATATAAGTTTCAAGGCATCAATGCTGGTTCACCTAATATCATTAGTTCCCATCACATGGAAAAGCTGCTCAAAAAGGGCCATTCTAGTGTTATTTCCCAACTCCATGCCATACAAGCAATAGAGACACCCTTCGTACCGTAAGACCTCCAAGACATCCTTTCTAAATATCAATTGGTCTTTCCCACTCCCTAAGGCCTCTCTCCTTCCCATGGTGTTCATTATCATTCCATTCCCCTTGTAGTAGGAATCCTTCCTCCCAATATCCATCCGTATTGTCACCCCTTTTCCCAAAAAAATGAAATTGAGAAAATGGTCCAGGAACTCCTTAATGCAGGTGTTATCTGCCCTAGTATGAGCCCCTATTCATCTCCTATGGTCATGGTCTTGAAGAAAGAAGGTTCTTGGTGAATGTGTCCTAACTTACGTGCCCTAAAAAAACTTACCATCAAAGACAAATTACCCATTCCTTTCATTGATGACCTCCTGGATGAATTGAGTGGCGCCCAATTCTTCACTAAAATTGATATTCGTTTGGGCTACCACCAGATACATATGAAAGAGGAAGATATTCCCAAGACTGCCTTTAGAACTCATGAGGGACACTATGATTTTTTGTTCATGCCCTTTAGCTTGTGTAATTCCCCCTCCACCTTCCAAAGCCTCATGAATCATGTCTTCCATCCTTTTCTCTGCCATTTTGTCTTAGTTTTCTTTGATGATATCCTCATATATAGAAAAACCTAGACATACCATCTTGCTCATGTGGAACAAGTTCTCAATCTACTCTCTCAGCACCAACTTTTCCTGAAACAGTCTAAATGTGCTTTTGGCACCTCAAAAGTAGAATACTTGGGTCATCTGGTTGGAAAATATGGTATCAGGGTGGATCCTAAAAAGATTGAAGCTATGCAATATTGTCCTCACCTAAATACTCTTAAGAGATTGCATGGATTTCTAGGCTCAACAGGGTATTATCGCAAGTTTCTTAAGAATTATGGGAAGATTGCAGCACCTCTCACTGCTCTCCTCAAAAATAAATCTTTCACTTGGACTCCAGCTGCCACTCAAGATTTTCAAACCTTCAAGATGGCCATGTGCACCACTCCATTCCTTTCCCTTCCCAATTTAACAAATACCTTTGTGTTGGAATGTGATGCCTCAGGGAAAGGAATTGGTGTTGTCCTTATTCAAGAGGGTTGACCTTTGGCCTTTACCAACAAGCAACTATCTGAAATAAATCTCGGAAAATCCATCTATGAAAAGGAAATTTTGGCTATTCTGCATGTCGTGGATCTGTGGCGTCCTTATCTATTGGGGCAATGGTTCCAAATTAAGACAAATCATCGAAGCCTCAAGTATTTTCTAGAACCACACATTTCCTCCCTAAAACAACAAAAATGGGTGACTAAACTCTTTGGATATGATTATGAGATCATTTATAAGAAAGAAAAAGACAATGTGGTTGTAGATGCACTTTCCCTAAAATATGAAGATGAGGGATCCCTTTTTCTCTTTCATTCATTGTACCAGATTGGCTCTAAGCCATTCGCCAGGAATGGCTACAAGATCCCAAAAGTTCACAGTTGATCCAGCAATTGCAGTCCAATGCTCCAGCTTCCCCAAGGTACTCTTGTCTCCATGAGGAACTTTGATACAAAGTCCGTTTGTATTTAAGTAAAAAATCAAAGCTTAAATCCATGGTACTTTCTGAGCTTCATGCTACACCCATAGTAGGGCACTCCGGGTTCACCAAAACCTATCACAGGTTCAAACGTTCCTTTTTCTGGGATGGTATGAAACATGACATTCGTAATTTTGTAGCTGAATGTGACATGTGTCAATGCAACAAGGGAGAAACAGTCAAATCATCGGCCACACTACAACCGCTCCTGATTCCACCTGCTATTTGGAAGGATATCTCTATGGATTTTATTACCATCTTACCCAAATTGGGAAATAAATCCGTCATCATGGTGGTTGTTGATCTCCTTTCCAAGTATGCTCATTTATGTGCCCTTCAACACCCGTTTATAGAATCCACGGTGGCTCAAATATTCATGGATCAGGTCTTCAAGCTTCATGGCATGCTGCACTCTATTATTTCTGATCGCGACCCAACTTTCACAAGCAATTTTTGGCAAGAACTGTTCAAGATACAAGGCACAAAATTGCATCTCAGCACAACTTATCATCCCCAGACTGAAGGCCAAATGAAATTTTTCAACAAGTGTTTGGAAACATATTTGAGGTGTTTTTCCTCGGAAAAGCAAAGTCAGTGGGCTCAATGGTTACCCCTAGCTGAATGGTGGTACAACACTTCATACCATACAGCTACACGCATGACTCCTTTTGAAGCAGTATATGGATAGAAGCCACCTTTAGTTCTCTCATACTTACTAGGTGCCTCGAAGGTCTAGGCAGTTGACCTAACACTTACAGCTCGAGAGGCCATTCTCTGTACCCTCAAAGATAATTTGGTCATGGCACAGAATCCCATGAAGCAACAAGCAAATCAAGGTCGCTCTGAACATCAATTTTCAGAAGGGGACTAGGTGTTTCTTCAACTACAACCTTATAAGAAAACTTCTCTCAAGTTCGAGCATTATCAGAAGCTAGCGCCTGACAGTTAGCTTTGCCCAGCCATTCGAAGCTACATCTTGTTTTTCATGTTTCATTCTTAAAGAAGGTGATTGGAGCTAAGTGCCAAATTCAAACCAACCTTCCAGAGTTAGCTGAAGAAGGATCCATTTGGCTACAACCAAAAGCCTTTTTGGACTAACGTGAGCATTGCCTACATCATAGAACCATCAAGGAAGTGCTACTCCAGTGGAAACATACAACTCTAGCAAACGCCACTTGGGAACCAGCTACCATTCTACAACAATTTCCTCATCTCAAGCCTTGAGGACAAGGTTGTTTTTAAGGGGGTAGACATGTTAGGGTCCTAACCCGCACATAGGTAGAACAATATATTCTGAATTAATAAAGGTCAATATTAATAAGGCCTTTCAATAAAATAGAATAAGGCGGATGTAAGAAGACCTAATAGAAGCTTCCGCTTCTAGAAGGATCTTCCTCTAGATGCTTCTTTTTAGTATAAATAGGAGTCGAGGGTATGAGAACCCTAGCTTGGATATTATTGTAATAGAGCTCTGCTCAACTATAGGTTGCCCCCTCAAAGAGTCCCGTGAACATTTCTTTCAGATTCAAAGTGCTATTTCTGTTGTTATTCTTATATCGTTTCAGTGTTATTGTGGTGAATGTTCTGGTTACATTGTTGTTATTCTGCCATTACTAGCATTTTATTTCTATTCTTCATACATTTTATATCTAGTATATTACAAAATCTCGACAGAAAGAGGGAGGAGTTACCAAAACGAAAAGAATTATATATGATGGAAACATACATAGTGACCCTGAATTTGAAAAAGAGGTAGCAGACTCACTGGGAGCATTTGCAACTACTAACTTATGGTGAGTGGATAGTTTGAGAAACTAGCTTGAACAAAAGAATATTTTGACCAAAAAATTGCATAATAATATGAAACAAATGGAAGTTACTACCAGAGAAAGAATCAATTATGATATAATCCAAGTCAAACAAGGTTTTGAGCAGCAAATTAAACAATTAGAGGAGAAATTGAAATTAAGTTTTCAAAATCAGCACCTGAGTAATAACATGGTGTCCAAGAGAGATACATTAATAAATCAATTGCAAGCTTGGATAACCACAATTGAGAACACAATAATTGACATTTCTTCCTTCAAGAAACAAGCATTAGAGATAAATGAGAGGTTGTAGATTGCTCAATAGAACTTGTATGAAAGTTTGGATACCATCAAAAATTTTTATCAGGTAATCAATAGTTCTTTGCAGATTATTGATGATAAAGAGAAGGAATCTTTTATGGCTAGATCCAAATTTCAAGAATTTATAGTGTGGAAGAAAAATCTCAATGTACGAGGGGTTGCCCCTTTTTAAGAATTTGAGAAAATAAAAGGAGAAATGGCTTTAAAGACCTGAGAAAACAATCTTGAAGAAAGTGAAAGGTTAGCTGAAGAGGCAAAGGATGCTTATCTTGATGCTCTTTTTGTTGTAGATCTAGAAATTGTGGAAATTGATGTCAGTGGTATTCATGCTACACTTTAGCAAGTCGAGATTGAAAATAATAGAGAAGATATGAAGAAAAGCAAAGAGAGGGTACAAAATGTTATACTATAGGTCAATTATTTTGATTTGAAAATCTTAAATGATCTTCTAGTGAAACGAAGTTTACAACATAAAATAACTCAACAGGAAGTAGTTCAAATTCAAAGAAATCTACCATTGGTGCATAAAAAGGATTTTTCATTTGAATTAAATGCAAATATTTAACCCTCCAAGTTTGTTATTGCATTATTGGATCTGCATGCACAATTCAAGGATCAACAAAATCTAAGTGCATCCACTAGCAAATAGAGGATGAATGAATCGCCAACAAGTGAAGGAAATCTCAGAATATGTTCAAAATATTTATAATATCTTTTTAGTTTAGATTGTATTCTATTTTGAGAGCTAAGGATGTGGAAATTCTATCCAATCTTAGTTCAGACAATGTTTGTATAAATAAGAAGATTAGAGATGTATTCACGGCTTCTTCTAGACAAATGTAAAAGAGAACCTTCTTAATATTAATTTCAAAGAGAAGACAAAGAATCTACATTTCATTTCCTTGAGTTATGTGTTTTCTGTGTATTTCCTTTCATAACCTCATTTTCTTCACTCTATGGTTCGTAAAGGTTGAAAGAATACAATTTAGTAATACATCTAGTATGGTCCATATAATTGGAAGTTTGTTCAGCTACAACGTTTCCTCTATTATTACTATGTGTAAAACAAGACCTGTATATGTGCATATCTCCTCATTGCAATTCATATTTTAAGACTTATTCTTCATGATTCTTCTATTGCAGATAAGGTAAGATTTATCAGTATTGGATACCTTACTTTATTTGACAGTTTTGTTAATCATTTCTACTTTTCATCTCCTCAATATTTATAAAAAACTCCAAGAAAGAGATATTGCCTCTCTGTTTTTTAATCATTAAATTTATTTGAAGTTTCATCTCAAAACTGAAGCTAGAAAAGCATTATAAAAAAAATCTCTTAAATTTTGGGTGCCTGAGATTATTTTGTGAGCCTAGAGTAAATCTCAGGAACAACATCATTTTTGGCGTTGTTTCCGGGGAATGGAGAAACAAAAATATTTTCCGCTCGGAATACGACAAAATTTAGTTTTGATTTTTTACGGTGAAAAATAATTGACCACAAGGTTAAGGATAATTTTATTATTTTTCACCAGGAGATTCCATGTTGGCAAAGTTGGCATTCAAACGAAAAAATACCAGAAAAAACCCAAACGATAAGCAGACTACGCCAGTTTTAAATCCCAAGAAACTGCTGAAAACCAAAGGATATCTAAAGCAAACGTCTGCATCAATAGTTAAGGTCTATCAACCAAAGGTTACTCAAGTTAATGTTAAGATTCTAGTGGAAGAAATAAGTTTACTTAGTTCTAAAGAAAACATCAAAATAAACCTCATTCTGCAGAAGCCTCAATAAGTAATCTTGAAATCAAATTAGAAAATCGAGACGTTGAAATTCCCGAAGTAAAATTGTATGATCTAAAGGGAGAAAATTTCCAGAATACACCTTTTTCTTTGATAGATTCTTTTAACAGTGAGAATAAGGAATCATCTTTAGTTCCTAACTTTGTCTATATGTGACATGTCCTTAATCTTCCTGAAATAAAATTTTCTATCTTTGTATATCCTGAAGATCATCTTTTGTACTCATGTTCATCTCTTATCACTTCCCCCATATACCCGTCTAGTCAATATGAAAGACCTAGTTCAAGTTCTAATTTCCCTTATGTGTTTGATTTTACATCCCTATCACGAGATTCATCACCTTTCGATTATCTAGTAGGTCTCTTCTATTACCTTCCTAAAGAAATCAAAGATCTAGTACAACAGTCTTTTCAAATCTTCGATAATTTATATTACAATCCTCATATCTCTTCTCCAAAACTATCAATGGCTGGTGTAAGAGGTGCAGGTGATGGAGGCAGTGTAAATGTAAATCCACCACAACCTCCTCCAAGGAATTTTTCCAATGTCACTACTAGTTATGCCCCCTTATCCCCCCTTGTAGTTATGCATGATTTACCTGAGAATTATATGAAAAGTTTACCTAAATTCATGGGAGAAGGGGATTTAACAACCACATAACACAACATTTTTTGATCAATTTGTTGATATACTTGGAATTAAACATGAAGATGTTTACATGAGATTATTGGTATAGACTATTAAGGGACAAGTTAGAACTTGGTTTAGGGGACTTTTTGCAAATTCCATTGCAACATATGATGATTTAGAAACTTCCTTCTTAAGAAAATTGGGTGAGAACAAATATGATTTATATTATTTAACTAAATTTGGTGCTTTAAGGAAGAAAAAATATGAAATTGTTTCTAAATTTATCCAAAGATTCAATAAACTATATAGCAACATCCCAACCGAAGTTAAACCTTCCCAACCAACTGCTAAAGTTACTTTTGAAGGGATTTTGATTTTGATTTTGCTTTACTTTTAAGGGAAAGAAGAGATAGAACATTAGTTGGAATGCAAGATAATTCTATTGATATTGAATATAATATGATGGCATCAAGAAAGCTGAAAACAAAGAATGATATGGAATAAGAGAACCTAGAAGATTTAAAGAACAAGGAGGACCCTCCGGTTCTGGGAAAAACACACAAGAGGAAAAGATGGATGAGATGGCTAAAATCATTAAAGATTTATCAAATAAAATTTCCAGGATGGAAATTGAGAAATCCAAAACCGACCCATATGTTAGAAATAAAAATCAATTTAGGAGAAACCCAATACAAACCCTCATATTCAACAGAGGCAAATTAAGAATGAGGAACAAAAGATTCAGGCCCCTTTTAAAAAAAAAACCCTTAAACAGGGAGATGATGTTCAAGATTATGATGAATTAGATGAGGATATAATTTTTTTTAGTGATGATGATATTGAAACTCATTTAACTCAACAACACTACGAAAAATATTTAAATTTTCGATCATTATTTGATGAGGAAAATATCAATAACTTGGGAGATTCTACAACACAATATAAATATTTTGCTGATTCAATAATGGATGAGATTCATAATAAATATGATTTGAGGCCAAGAGATAATATTTCTACTACAAATCCACAAAAAAATCTCTTGGCACAAAATAAAGAAAATGAAGCAGTGGTCTCAAAATCACCTATTGAAGCGCAAGCTGCTCAAATAAAGAAAGTTTAAACAAAGGAAACACAAACTAGGAAGATGGAAAATAAAGAAGCCAAAGTACAGAGAAAATATTTAGAAAAATCAGTTGGCATATTCAATCTAGAGAATGAATTGAATAAGATTAAAATTATAGTCCCTCTGGTTGAACTTGCCAAAAATCCGGTTTACAAGAAGCAAATTTCAAAAGTAATTAATTTTCCAGATGCAGAATGTCAAGATGATGTTAGATATTATTTTTGGGATTAACTGTGTAGTGTAAGTCATTAATCTATGACCCATATTCATGATTATTAGTCACAACTGACCAATAATTCTCATGATTTGAATAGTCCACTTAGCACTCATTGCATCGGGTGATGCTCACAGGGGTGAAGAAATGGGATTGAAGCCAACGAAATGAATTGCATAGCATCAATCATCACTTCCGGGGCTTGCACCCGGTAACCAGGACTTCCCAGGTGGTCACCCATCCCAGGACGCCTCTGGCTCAAGCGCGCTTAACTGTGGAGTTTTCCCCATAATCAGCCCCACTTAGCTTGCTACCCCATTTGTAAAACCTTAGAAAGTATTGTGCCTTATGAACTACCCAATTAGAGCTCCCTTGACTCTTATTATTTAAGCATATAGGGGCTTCCGCAGTGCAAGATATTAGATATTATTTTGGGGATTAACTACGTAGTGTAAGTCATTAATCTATGGCCCATATCCATGAGTATTAGTCACAACTGACCAATAATTCTCATGATTTGAATAGTCCACTTAGCACTCATTGCATCGGGTGATGCTCACAGGGGTGAAGAAATGGGATTGAAGCCAACGAAATGAATCACATAGCCCATGAGAGAAGCAATAATATCTTGCACTGCGGAAGCCCCTATATGCTTAAGATGATGTTATTAAATTGTAGGATGAGAAACCAAATATCATGTTTGAACCACATATTGAAAATTATAAAGACTCGGTGGCTCCATGTTGGCATAGGGGCAGACCCAGGGTTCAATGCTTCAAAAACGCACCAAGAAAACCCTAACTACTGTCCCTTTCGGCAACACCTGGGAAGAAGATGAAGTCTCACCCGAGGTAGAGGAAGGGGTTCTTGCAGGAATCAAGTGTCTACAACCTATCTGGGACACATATCTATGATCATAATACTTAATAGAGAACTTAGCAGTTAACATTCATTAATATTTAACTCTTATCCACTATGCAGGAGAAAACCCTAATTATAGAACAACATAGTAATCGACAAGATCTAACACATCCAAGCACTTAGAATATAGAAATAGACCAGATCTAGCATTCATTCACATCACTAAGCACTAAGCTACTATATTAGATGCATCTAACATATATTTCTACACTAAGCATAACTCACATAACAACCATAATGCACAAAGCAACCACAACATGGGATATACGTGGTTCACCTGTAGCGTGGGGCTACGTCCACCAACTCTTCTTCTATTTATTATCTTTTTTCAGTGCACAGAGCCACAAGACCCACTCCACATAGGAAAATATATCTTTGCACACCTTTCCAGATCCTCCTTGCCTGAGTTAGGTCACAACACAAATCCTTTTTATACAGTCTGCACACCAACTTCTTACAATCGCTTGCACTTAGCTTTGCAAGTCTTAACACATAGTATGCACAAAGCCTCTAGCTCTGCACTAAGTCACAAACATTCACTACTACAACTACTTTCTTACATCGCCTATATATCTATTTATAGATTTCAAATGAGGCCTAAACATGGGTAAAACCATGGGCCGACATCCCATACTCGTTACATAAAACCCTAAACCCAAAAATCCCTAAAAAGGGGGTGAGATCCCACGATCTCCACTTCTCCTTGCGCCACGGCTTCGACCATCCTATCGAAGTCCCAAAAATTTTCAAACATGACCAAGGTTCTCCAAAACTTGGTCAAGGGCAAACAAGCCCCCAACACTCACCTGTGACTCTTCCCGAGTCACTCTGATCTGGGTAACTCTACCTCGAAGACCTTGAGCTTGGCTTGAGCTACCTCGACGTGTTGCTTCACTAGAGCCTCCTTCTCAGTGAACTCCTGAATAACCTTCTCAGTCATAGGTCCTCCTAATCGATTTTCTACTATGGTGACCAGTTGTTCCAGTTCTGCACCTCGTCCTTCAATTTCCTCAAAATGTGTGTATGCTTCATCCTGCATTGGTTGGAGCTTCTGAGTCACTTCCATGACTTTACTCTGGATGGCATGGACCTGGTGCTGAAACATGCACTATTCTTGGGACCTTTTCATCCTCTCGACCATGGACAATGGCTTCAACCGTGCTTGCACTATTGCTTCCTACTGCTTTTCCTCTTGGAGCTGTGACTCCAGTGTCCTTATTTTAGGGTCCTCTGCAAGGCACTCATAAGTCTGTGCACTTCGACTGCGAAGCTGTTTCATGGATGATTTTAGGGGATAAATTTCTCTCATCGGCTAATTTTCCTTTGTTTTTCCAAAAACGAGATTCACTCTTTTAAAAATGATTCGCCCAAATTCTATAGGATAAAATTATTTTACCTTAAAAATCGCCAAAATTTTATAAAAACTATATAAAATCCTTAGAAATTTGAATATTTTTACAAAATTA
>ML801819.1:237694-249350 GCA_009831015.1 Picea engelmannii
TTTCCATGTTTCATGCTTAAAGAAGGTTATAGGTGACAAGATCCCAGTTCAAACTATATTGCCAGAACTCGATGAGGAAGGAAAAATCATATTGGAGCCTGAAGCCATCACTAACACAAGAATTTGCCAGCAGAGGAATAGATCCATTTTAGAGTATCTCATTAAATGGAGGAAACTATTGACTGAAGATTCCACTTGGGAAGATGAGTCTTTTATACAGAAGCATCCATATTTACTCAAGCGTTGCGGAAAACACTTGTCTCAAGGGGAGGGGCATGTTAAGCCCTAAATAGTGTCTCATTACCCCTTAATTGGGGCATATTACATTAGTAATGTTATTTTATTTATGTCGGCTTTATTCCATTAGTTCTAATTATACCTCCTAGTCTCCTATATATACCAAGGAGACATTTTCATTTTGAATCATCTTGGAATTGTACATTTATGTGGGCATAAGGAGTTTCCCCCCTCAAAGAGGATTATTATATGAATTTCTCTCTTTTTCAAGGCGTTGAGTACTTATTCTGAGGTTTTTCTATGCTATATTGATATTTGGTTCTTAACACAGTTTGCGCAGACCAAGAAAAGATTACAGCATTGAAGTTTAGCAACTTCAACCTTGGTGACAAAAAGGTCTACAACATGCTCTCCCCACATAAGTATCTAACCAAAACAAAGGGAAAGAATTCGAAAATATTTCCCCAGTCATGGACTATGAACCTCACGTAGTCCACACTTCTCAATGTCATGAAGATTCCTCACTTCGGAAGGCACCAAGAAGTGAATGCATGTGTCAAGATGCTATTGTCTTGTTACCATGGAAGATACTTGTGTTTAAACCACCGTATAACAGTGGACCCAAAGTTGATCAATCAGATCATAGGGCTGAGTATGCAAGGACCTAACCCACAGGATTTCTACCCTGGAAAAGCCATGGACCGCGCTCTCGCACAAAGGATCAAGGACACTTACGGAGATGTCAAGAGGTGAACATGAGGCTACAAGGTAGCCTCTATCCAGAGTGGCACAGTGTGCCTAGCTTGTCAATTGATCGTAGGAATGTTGGTTCGCAAGAACTGACCCACCCAAGTGACTAGATTTGTAGTCGACCTCGCAGGAAAGTGCACAGAGGGCCTACAAATGAATTGGGTGAAGTACCTCGTGAACTAGTTGGAACTGGATTACAGGGAAGCGAAAGATCAAGAATATGAGTTCCACTTTAGTTGGATTCTAATATTGATCGCTTTCATCGCATGGGAGATGCCGAAAGGTGTGACCTTCTCGGACATTGAGCCCTTTGAGCCTCTGGCCATGAAGTTTAGTACACTGTGGTATTCCAGTAACATGAAAAAGAAATGGCATTCAAATGCCACGTTCCATACATATTACAACCAGCTGAAGACAACCATCTAGTCTGAGCCTCGCATCACACCAAATACTCTCCATAGGTTTCTTCCTTTAATGAAATTCAGCGTGTACCACAATTTCATTTATATTACAACGTGTGCTGATGAGAACAAGCAACAACTTTAGTCTTAATACAAGCTGACAGAGGAGGACTTAGAAGAGATTACTAAAGACTAGTCGATGGACCTCCTCATTCTAGTAGACCCTGCAGAGATATCTGACATTGACAGTCTAGAAGCAGCGCATGATACACCTAGACCCAACAAGACAAATAAAAATGGAGAAGCCCAAGACATAAGCAATACCTCATCAAAGACTTCTTCAATATCACCTGAGCAAGGAGGAGATGGTGGGGGGATAGATGGTGCAGAAGTTGAATAGTAGAAAGTTGAGGTTACATCGCCTAAGAGATGAGGAGGATCCCTTGAAGAAAATAAATTTTCCCCCCAGAAGCCTTCCTCTTGGAAGAAATCGAAAGCCTCTATGACCAAAATGCAGACTACCCTCACCTCAAATGACTTTGATTTCATCATAGTAGCCCTGAACGATGCTTCTCTAGAGATAATAGAGAAGAAATAGGCTCAGCAGGAGGAGATATACAATCGAATTAAGGTTGAACTTCAAGCGGTGCAACAAGCACTACAGTCCAGCCATGCAGTTTCCATTGCGCCTCTACCATTGGAATCACCAGAACTGGGAGATGAGTCAGCTCAACTCCACCGAATTGTTGATATATTTTAAGCTCACCTTCGATGAGCACAGGAGGAAACAACACAATTCACCCAGGATTTAGCACAAGTACAATAATACCTTCTAGAGAAACGCAATGTTGTAGAACGGGAAAAGCTTGCTCTCCAAGTGATGTGGGATGAAGAAAGAGCACAACTGCAACAAAGAAAGGAATAGTTGCTCGCGAAGAAACTTGAAGTAAAGGAAAGGGTCAATAGAGAACTTTACTCTGTGATAGTTATAGAAGTAAATACCGAAGAGAGATTTCCACAACAAGTGGCACAACTTGAAGAAATGATTCAACAACTACAACAATGCATAACAGATTTGGATCTACGTGCAGTGCCAGAGACCCCGCAATATGTAAGAGATCAAAGGGAAGAAACTGCCCAGAGCGCAGTTGAGAGATTGAAGGCTCTTGCTGGGGAGTGGAAGCAGCTAAGTAATCACAGTGCCCAAATGTATGAGAAGCTCGTTGAGAACCCAGAGTTACAGGCACTGGAGTCACAACTCCAGGAAGCGAAGAAACACGCAGACACACTACAGGCGCAATTAAAGGCCCTGCCAGTTGTAGATAGAATGAAGAGATATTAAGAGAAACACATCGCCCAAAAATAGATCCATATGATCCAAGGAAAAGTTATGGAAGTAACTCAATGACTCCAACCTATGCAATATAAGGCATGCCAGTTATTCATAGAGGTTGAAAGCCGAGGAGCAGAGCTAGAACAGGTTGTCACTACAACAGAACAATGCCTAGAAGGACCACTGAATGGCGTAGTGATATAGAAGTTCGTTGAGCAAGAGGCCATAGAAAAGCAACATGTTGAATAAACTCGAGCCAATCTTGAGGCGTTCAAGGCAGAGCTAGTCAGACTAGAGTGACTCGGGATGAGTCACAGGTGAGTGTTGGGGGCCTTTTGGCCCTTGACCAAGTTTTGGGAGATTCTTGGTCATGTTGACCTATTTTTGGACTTTGATAGCCTATATAAGGAGGATCGCAAGATGAAGCAGAGACCAGGGGATCTCAGACCCTTTTTGGGTCATTTTTGGGATGTGGGAATATGTAACGAGAATGGGATATCGACACATGGGTTTACCCATGTTTAGGCCTATTTTGTATATATAAATAGATGCTTAGGCTATATAGAAGTGGTGGAAGTGCATCTATGTTATGTGAATGTATGCTAAGTGCAAGTAGAGTCTATAAGGGCTTTGTGCCTATTGTGAGGGACTTGCAGAGCTAAGTGCAAGTGGTTGTAACAGACTGTGGAAAGCTTTGTGCTATAACACAAGGAAGAAGGATCTAGCGAGATGTGCAGATATTTTGTTCTATGCAGAGTAAGGGTTTGAGGCTCTGTGTTTGTAACCAATTGAATGAAGACAATAAAGAAGACGAGTTGGTGGACGTAGCCCCAGGGTGGGGGTGAACCACATAAACACTGGGTTATGTTGCTTTGTGCCTTGTCTTGATGTGTTCACATGTTATTTGATAAGTGATTTGATGTATTTAGATATATCTACTTATGATTTGTTCTTATTATATGTGAGAATGTTATATCTGCTCTGTATGGCCATGCTTAGTGCTTGATCTGATCAACCTGATATATTTATCTATGTGAAGTGCTTAAATACATTAGATTAGTGTGAATGTTGTGAATCTCTATTTTATCAGTGAAGTGGATATCGATTGAATATTGAGGAATTGACGGTGCTAAGTGCTTTATTAAGTAGTACAATCATATATTTGTGTCCCAGCTAAGGTTGCAGACAACTGAGTCTTGCAACCACCCTTGCCTCTACCTCGGGTGAGACTTCATCTACTTCGCAGGTGTTACCGAAAGGGTCGGTAGTTAGGGATTTGTTGGTGCATTATTGTAGCGTTGAACCCTAGGTCTACCCCTGTGCCAACACATAGTAACTTCTCACTGAGGAGGGTCTTTCATAGGGTTCGAGGGTAATACTTCTTCTCTTTCAATGGTAGGTGCTCTACTTTCCTGTATGGATAAGAGTTTCAAGTCTTCCTGTGTTCTTTCAACTTCGACAGCTACGTATCTGGTCCATAGTAGCTTCGACTTGTCCTCATGTTCTTCAAGTAAGTGTTCTATTCTCCTAGCTATGAAATCTCTTAATTCTTTCTTTTTCTATTCTAGAGCTTCCTCTTTTTGTTTCCTTCATATTTTATCTTTCTCGACCCAAGTTTTTCTTAGCAAAATAGAAAATGGGGCGTTGTTCTCAACAAACTTAATGACCTAAAATTCTTCTTCTATCGAAGTTCCATGAGAACTCATAGGTATTTGGGTAAGCCTTCCACATAGGGTGATCATCTTCCCTATAAACTATCCTATTCCTCCCATTGAAGGAACCATAGCAGGATTTCCAAAAATTTCCCAGGTTCCTTCTATCATGATATTCACCTGTGTTTCCTCATCTAGGACACAATTTATGTCGAAGTCTTTTATTATTATTTCTATGCACAATTTATGTCGAAGGCACAGGGGCAGAACCAGGATTCAATGCTTCAAAAACACACCAAAAAAACCCTAACTACCGACCCTTTCGACAACACTTGCGAAGCAGATGAAGTCTCACCCAAGGTAGAGGCAGGGGTGGTTGCAGGACTCAAGTGTCTATAACCTAGCTGGGACACATATCTATGATCACAATAATTAACAAAGCACTTAGAAGTTAACATTCATTAATATTTAACTCTTATCCACTTCGCAGGATAAAACCCTAATTACAGAACAATGTAGTATTCGACAAGATCTAACACATTCAAGCACTTATCATATAGAAATAGATCATATCTAGCATTCATTCACATCACTAAGCACTAAGATACTATATCAGATGCATCTAACATATATTTCTACACTAAGCATAACTCACATAACAAACATAATGCACAAAGAAACCACAACACATGATATATGTGGTTCACCCCTATCGTGGGGCTATGTCCACCAACTATTCTTCTCTTTATTATGTTCATTCAATGGACAGAGCCACAAGACCCACTCCGCATAAGACAAGAGATCTGTGTGCACCTTGCCAGATCCTCCTTCCCTGAGTTAGGTCACATCACAAATCCTTTTTATACAGTCTGCACACCAGCTTCTTACAATCGCTTGCACTTAGCTCTACAAGTCTTAACACATAGTATGCGCAAAGCCTCTAGCTCTGCACTAAGCCACAAACATTCACTACTACTACTTTCTTATATCGCCTAGATATCTATTTATACATTGCAAGTGGGGCCTAAACATGGGTAAACCCATGGGATGACATCCCATACCCGTTACATAAAACCCTAAACCAAAAAATCCCTAAAAAGGGGGTGAGATATTGCAATCTCTACTTTTCCTTGTGATCTGCCTTCGACCAACCTGTCGAAGTCCCAAAAATGGTCAAACATGACCAAGGTTCTCCAAAACTTGGTCAAGGGACAACACTCCATTTTATATCACTCTTACTATGCACAATCATTTTTTACATCACTGTATGCTAGATTCAGGTGCTTCACATAATTTGATGACGAAAATAATAATGGAAAAATTGGGCTTGAAAATTACCAGACCTTATCAATATTTATAGTCTATTGATTCCAAAAAGGTTAAGTGTCTGGGTATGATTAAATATTTAGTTGTAAATCTGGCTCAAATTCCAGTTAAAATTATTCTTATGGATATGGTAGTAGTTGATGTACCTACAAAATATGGCATGATTTTATAAAGATCTTGGGGTGAAAATTTAGGAGGATCAGTTCAGTTGGATATGACTTAGGCCATAATTTCGATCTTTGGTGGATAGTTTACTAGTTTGTACAAAGAAACTAGACTGGCCTATAAAGTAAGTGATCCTCAAAACCCCAATAATTATCTAGTCTATGTTGTTGATTAGGATTTAGGCAATTGCATTTTAGCTATAGATGAAGATTTTGAATTTTGTACACAAAACAAAAATACAAAAATAGAAGCTCTGAAGGAAAATGTAAATATTAGAGATGGGATGTGGAAAATGTTTTTCGATGGTGTTGTTGAGGAAAAGATATGATTTATCTTACTCAAGCATTTTCGAATCCCTCCTGGCTAAGGAAAGATATTCAGGAATATCACCCTATGGTTTATAGCCTAAAAATGTATTTCCTAATCCACAAGTATTAATTACAAGGGCTTAGGATGATTTTTTAAATGAAAAAGATTGTTGCAAAATATGATTTTTTTTTTAAATTTTCTGAAAATAAAAAAGATTGCAAAAAGTAAATGTGGAGATCAAAAGAAAAAGTAACCAAGTCACAAATTCACACAAATGAGATAGAATAGAAACCACTTTATTTCATTCCAAGAAATCAAAGTATCTTTCTCTTTACAAAATCCCTGTGAGGGCATGGACCAAATTCAAATTTAGATATCCCTGATGAAAACCATACAAAAGGACTCTGTCAAGAAGTAAAAAACTGAACTTTAAAATCTGGATCAACTTTCCACAGAGTGTTGCCAACTTGACTCTGCACAATATCCTTTATCAGTTATGAAACTCAATCCATAAACAAACAAGTATACACATACTATCAAAGATAGAACAACAACTCTGAAACAAGCATCTGAATGATATGGTTCAACCTTGAACCTTGCTGTCTACAATAGGACCTTGTTGTCAAAAAGAGAATTAGGCCTTTAATGGACTGAAGAATGAACGAAAACTGAACTATCTCATGAAAACAAAAGAGAAAACCTTAGTATTTCTTTCTCCTTCTATTCTCCCCTTGTTCTTCCTTCTCATTTGGCTTTTATGCATTCAAAATCAGTTGAATTAGTTCAACTACCTCCTTTAGTTAAGTCAATTAAACTTAACTAATTTTAGTTTAGGGGAAGTAATAATAATAATAATAATAATTAAGGGTCTTTATTAAATAATAACAAAGTAGGTGGGACCCCTTGTGACTCCCTTTTTATTCTTTACAAAAATAAACACAATTAGATAACCATTTAAACACATACCTCCGTGTAGCTCCCATAAATATTTCCAAAATTTGAATATTGAATATAAAAAATAATTCAAATTATATCCAAAATATGTAAATAACCACATTATCCAAAAAAATAGTTTGTTGTCCAAAACTTTCTGCAATCCATTGTTTTCAACAAATCAACCATAACACATAAATTAAAATCCATATTTTCCACTTTGAGCGGAAATTCTTCTTCTGTCACTCCTGTCCCCTTTGGAGAAGATGGTGTGCTTGTTTTACCATTGATGATACCCTCATCACCCAACCATAGTTCGAAGCCACCCTTCGAGCACCTTAACCTTGACTGATAATTTCTCCGGAAGCAAACCCTAGGCTAGATAGCCAAACAAAGGGTAGCGCACCTTTCCCCAAGGATATCACATCACAAAAAGCTGATGAGATAGTCCAAACCCTAGCCAAGAGATAGTCCAAGCCAACATTGAAACTGCTAGTTGTAGCAGATGCACCTACAACTCTCCTCCACATGTGCGCACCAAACTGTGAACTGCAGTGCGCACCAACTGGGAACTGCAATTTGAGAGATGTCAAAATGAGAACTGGCGCCCTGTATTTATACTGGTTCTACCAGATTTGTTGGGGTCGACTTCTCCTTCTGGATATGTGTCTGTTCAGTATATTATTATTATTTCTGGTCGAATTCTTCTCTTGGAGGCTAATAACCTAATATAAATTATATTCTTGAGCCGACAAGACTTCTAGGGTTATTACCCAACTCATTAGGGTTTACCCTTTCTTTCTGAAGTCTTCTATTCTTGTTAGGTTCACACGTGGAGGTAAATACCTCCTGCAACTACCATAATATTAACACTCCCTCCTAACTAGGGAGGTATTACAGGTAATGGTCTTGAGCACAAAAAAATACCATTTACCCGGTAGCATCAATATAGTCATCTAGACTATTTCATGACTAGATCATGATCATCACCATCACCATCAGTTGCATCATCTCTCGAAACCATACTTCATTTGAGTAATTAGACATCATGCTAGATAAGTCACTCACACCATAGAGTGATACAAGATCCACTCTCATAATCTAGAGGAGTAAATTCTCTGAACCAATTTCCGCCTGGAAAATCTTTGTTCATCATTCGTCTGGATGGTGATTATTTCCAATAAACTGCTGATAGTCTTCAAGGCAGTTAGAAAAAAAATAGAACACAACTGTGTCTATCCATAGTAGTACATAACTACAATCTAGTGGTTCACTACCACACCAAGTAACACACAAGTACTTGACGAACAACATATAGTCACGAACAGTGGAACATATCCACCACAGTAGTCTTCATCTACTGTTATTCAGTATTCATAACAAACATCTGATAGCAACCTGCATAGAAACAATGTTATGATATATACTGAATTATTTGGGCCAATCTTTCACTCACATCTGTGAGCTCTAAAATAATATTTGCCTCATGAATAGTGGAACATATCCACCACAGTAGTCTATATCTATTGTCTTCATAACAAACATCTAATACCAACCTGCACATAAACAATGTTATGATATAAACTGATTTGTCTAGGCCAATCTTTCACTCACATCTGTGAGATATGAAAGAATATCTGCCTCAAAATAGTCGAACATATCCACCACAGTAGTATATCTCTACTGTCTGGAGACAGGTAGTCTCCATAACAATCATCTGATGCCATCCTGCACAGAAAATATTTTTAAAAATAAACTGAATCATCTGGGCCAATCTTTCACTCACGTTTGTGAGATTTGAAAGAATATATGCCCTCATCAGCAATGGGCTATCTGCCCTATTCTTCTCAAACAAGGAAGAAGGATTGTTTTTGATTATTTAGCATGGACCATTCCTCACCCTGGGCCATTCTTCCTACACTAATCAAAGTGCATCCTAGATAGAATGTATAAACCCTAAGGAATGTCTAAGTCTGGACCATTCCTCACCCTGGGCCATTCCTCCTACACTAATCAAAGTGTGCCTTGAAGAGAATGTATAAAACCTAAGGAATGTCTATCCTGGACCATTCCCTACCCCAGGCCACTCCTCCTACATTAATCAAAGTGTGCCCTGGAGAGAATGTATAACCCTAAGGAACGTTTGTTCCTGATTATTGAGCTTGGACCATTCGCTACTCTGGGCCATTCCTCCTACACTAATCAAAGTGCACCCTGGAGAGAATGTATAAACCCTAAGGAATGACTGTCTGGACCATTTCCTCCGATAACCACAAGAGGAAAAGATTGTCCTGCATCAACCTCCAAAATGGACCATTTCTCATGTTAACCACAATGAGAAATCGTTGTCCGGCAAGGCGGGCCAGTCTTCTTGAGTAACCCTCAAGAAGAGAGACTCCCCTAGACCACTCCCCATGTTAACCACAATGGGAAGTTGTTGTATATGATACATCAGCAATTAGACTACTTCCCATGTTAACCATAATGGAAAGTGATTGTCCGTCAGAAGTCTCAATCCACTTTCCGAATAGGAAAGCATCTGTCCAAGATGGACTATTTTTCAATTTTAAAGATGAATGTCTTCAATAATGTTTTCAGTGCTCCCTCCTAACTTGGAGATTCATTTCTTCCTTTTTCAATAAGAGGGAAGTTGTTTCCATGAGATTTAGCTTGAGTACACAAACTCTTTCATCTTGGATAGAAGCTTTACCAAAATGTCTGTTTATCTGCTCATTTGTGGAGATATGTATTGGAGAGATCATTTTCTCCTTTCTGGACTTCATCATGGATAATATAATGCTTGATTTCGATTGTACTTTAATATGGAACACTGTGAAGGCTTCATGTATATTTGAACAATAGAGTATATCATAGTTGGAAAACTGGAACATATCCATGTGGTACTTCTTCTGTCATCATGAGATCTGATCTACTGAGTAATCATCTTGATGTTATAGGGAATCTTCACCACGCTTCTGATGTGCACTGGAGGTTCTTCCACCAAGTTATCTTCTTCTATCTGCATACAAGGGTATCTTTCTAGTATGCCTCAAAGTTATGAGATTGCTCTTCATACGCTCTTTATTCAATTTTCTCTAGAGAACATTCTTTGCATTCGTCTGATGTAGAACTCCAACTCATGGATGTTGCGGATGATATAATGACTTATGTAGAGATAATTCTGGTTTACTGGAACAAGTAATCATCATAGTCTTCTCCCTCCATTTGGGAGAAACTCAGGTTCTAGATCTCACAATGCTTTCATTCATAAGTCTTCCATACATTGTTTCTTCATCACGACTTTCAGTTCTTCTGCTTGATTGCTTTTAGTGAGTTCATATCAGGCTGGTATTCTTGTGATTCTTGATACAATGACTGGTTGTTCTGGTTTCTCTTTCTTTCTTGGAATCCTAATGTTCTTCTTCATGTTTTTCTTTAGCTCTTGGGTCCATGGAGTTTTTTATACATTACATGCCCTATAGATTCCACTTCTTCTTTTCATCATAGGATCACAGATCTGGATGGAAAACCAGGGATACTTTAAGGCTTCTTTTTGAAGAAGTCTTCTTCTATGGTTGAACTGAACATGTACTGTCTTTTATGACTGCTACCATGGATATATATATTTCATCATCCTCAATGGATCATAGGATTATCTCCCTCCTAACCCTTGTTTCATGTAAGAGTGCATATAATCGGCTCCCTCCGTCTAATAGAGTCCATGCTTCCATCTGCATCCTTATTGTCTTCTGTAATGTATAATTGGATCTCTTGTCTAACAGAGTCCATGCTTTTGTCTTGTTGTTTTCTACAAAATGTCATGAGTCTTTTTCCAATTTCTTCTCGATTGTTGACTTATTTCTGTCTTTGCTTCTTCTAAGTCTCTTATTTTGCAATAGCTTCCACATGATTTGTATTTCATCCTTTCATGTGTATTATCTAATAATATTCATTTTCATCTTATTTGTTTTTCCCTGTGTATAGTTCACATTATCTTCCAAGAGATAGATATAGAGATGATGCAAACAAGATATATACAATAAATAAGAAGAGTGTTGTTACCTTTTTAGAAGAAGAAGTCTCTTCCATCCTGCTTAGTCTTCTTTGTAGGTTCCTTTTCTTTAGCAATCGATGCTTCGTGTTTCTCCTTCCTTTTCTTTAGCTTAGGACACTAATTCTTGTAGTGACCATACTTTCGAAGGTTGAAGCATTGCACTTCTGAAATGTCTTTCTCTTGATTTGGCTTCCTCCTTGAGCCAAACTTCCTTTTATTCCTGAAGTTCTTAAATCTTGTTGTGAAAGCTTGATCGTCGTACTTCTTTTGGGGTTTCTCTCTTGCATTGATCCTTGATTCTTCTTGAGCACAACAAGTCCAAAGTTCTTCAAATGTCGGGTACTCCTTCCTTGTGTTCATGCTTGCGGCAAATTCATCCCATGTCTTGGGAAGACCATTGAGTACTATGTTCACCAATTCCTTTTCTGAAGTGATCTCTTCAATAGCTTGTAGTTGATCTCTTAACTGGGAGATCCTTACAAAGTATGATGTTATG
>ML801819.1:249496-275168 GCA_009831015.1 Picea engelmannii
GGGAAGACCATTGAGTACTATGTTCACCAATTCCTTTTCTGAAGTGATCTCTTCAATAGCTTGTAGTTGATCTCTTAACTAGGATATCCTTACAAAGTATGATGTTATGCTATCATTGTCATTCATCTTCATGTTACAGAGCTCATTCTTCAGACTCATAACTTGTCCAATGTTTCTGACTGAGAAGAGATTTGTTAGGGCATCGCACATCTTCTTGGATGAGTCAATATGGGATATGTAGGGTATCAAGTGGTCTCTTATAGAATCCACTTTGATACTCATGGAATTGATGTCAACATCCTTGAACTTCTCCATAGCTGCAACGTTCTGCGGTTCCTTCTCTTCTCCTTCTTCAAACTTTGGCTTCACGATCTTTCCTTTCACAACATCCAACACTTTATTCTTAGAAAGGATGAGGTCAATCCTGGTCTTCCATGCTCTGAAGTTAGAGGCTCCATCTAACTTGTTTTCAAACTTCATAGAGTTCGTCATTGCTGCTTGACTTGGTCAAACCCTAGATTTGACCAAAAATCCAAACTTCACGTCTTGGCTTGTTGAGAGTATCAAGAGATGCGCTAGGCTAGGGAACACTGATATGTCTAGAGATTAGGTCAATATTTTCACTTAAGATTCTTCAACAATAGGTTTAGGGTTTCTGCAACTACTCTTGCTAGTAACCCTAGCGGTAGTGTCCTGGAAGCTGCTTCTACTAGTAACCCTAGCGGCAGTTCCTCGGTGAGCTCAATATCCTAGAAGTTATGTTTCCTTTCGACATTTAGACTGACTGAAGGAGGTGTGGGCCCATAACCTGTTAGAATATAGAATATGGTGTGCTCATTTTACCATTGATGATACCCTCATCACCCAACCATAGGCTGAAGCCACCCTCCGAGCACCTTAACCTTGATTGAGAATTTTTCCGGAAGCAAACCCTAGGCTAGATAGCCAAACAAATGGTAACACACCTTTCCCCAAGGATAGCACATCACAAAAATCTGATCAGATAGTCCAAACCCTAGCCAAGAGATAGTCCAAGCCAACACTAAAACTGCTAGCTGCAACAATTGCACCTGCAACTCTCCTCCACATGTGCACACCAAACTGGGAACTGCAATGTGCACCAACTGGGAACTGCAATTCTGAGAGATGTCAAAATGAGAATTGGTGCCCTGTATTTATACTAGTTCTACCAGATTTGTTGGGGTCAACTTCTCCTTCTGGATATGTGTCTGTTCAATATATTATTATTATTTCTAGTTGACTTCTTCTCTTGGAGGCTAATAACCTAATATAAATTATATTCTTGAGCCGACAAGACTTCTAGGTTTATTAGCCAACTCATTAGGGTTTACTCTTTCTTTCCGGAGCCTTCTATTCTCGTCAGGTTCACACGTGGAGGTAAATACCTCCCGCATCTACCATAATATTAACATGGACTTCCTAGAATTTGCCTTAGGTTGATTCAAACCTTGAGGCTTAATCTCACTAATAACATGGGAACAATCGTCCCTCAGGTGCATATGGGAGGACAGTGATTTTGTTGAGTCATTTGAAAGAGATGAGGGGGAAGAAACATCTTTACCTTTTCCTTGCACATGGGGGGCCTTAGTTTTAAGCCATTTTATAGCATGAGAGGACTGAACAGGCGAATGTACAGGGGAAATTTGGGAATTTGGATTTACAGGAGGAGGAGGAGGAGGAAATGACAAGTTGGGCCATCCACGATGGTGGGAGACTACCATATGAACAATCTCCTTCCATCCATCATTTTGGGGAACTTCTGGTTTCATAGATACATGGGGAGGCACATGAATACTAGGGATATTTTTAGGCTGGAAGGGAGGCCTCTCTAGTCTAGGCTGAACTATCCCTTACCCAATCCAATTGAAGAACCCAACTTTAAAAAGATGGTTCAAATCCTGAGGATGGACATCAAAATGAATAGAGAATATGGGCCTTCTAGGCCCTCTATTCCAGTTACCTCTTCCCCTATTATTTCTTCCATGACTGGCTCTACTGAAGAAAATCATCATGTATGGAGAAATTCATTAGCAATTATCCATTAACAGACCATACATGACATTCTCTTTATATGAAACAAATTTTGGCTCAAAAATTGACATAAGACCCATGCAATTCAATCCATAATAAATTATTTAATTAGTCTACACCTCGATTCGACATATGGCATACATGTTGTGTCATAAAGTGGAGTGGCAGATTGACTTATTTTGTGTGAGGTTAATGCCCCACCCATTACCACCCCGCCTAGGGATATTATGATTTTTTTGGTTAAAAATATAAAATTTTATAATATTTTTAGAATAAAAATATTATTAATCAAATTTATTTAGAAGAATAAATTTATTTTATAATAAATGGAAATATTTTGATAGGATAAAATTTTAAAGAGTTTAGGTTTGTTCTTACTTCTCATTAAAAAATGTTTTTTTTTAATTTTAAAGCATACTGATCGTGAGAGTAAAATTAATGTATGTATAAAATCAATTATAAAAATTTACCCAATTAATATTTATAATTTCACACCACTAAATAAAAAAACCATGTATGTAGAAATGTGATTACGAAATTTAACTAGACTAACATTTAATCAATTTCACACCATCGAAGCATAAAACCATGTATATATAAACATAGTGATAAAATTTCCAATTAATATTAAAATAATCATGTAATTATTTCTTGTAAACAAATTGCACATTACCACTCTAGGGAAGTGTTAACTTTGTATATAACATTACATTAGAAAATATGTACATATATAAGGAAATGAAATGAATATGACATCATAAGTTGATTAAATTGTTGTTAGTTTCATCCTCATCTTCCTAAGATCAATTAAGTTCATCAATGTATGAAAATGACCACAAAAGTAGATTAATGGTACTAAAATATTACATCAAAGAAATATAACAAGTTAAAATCATATCAAAATCAATAATTACAAGCATACATTATTTATTACCCAAGTTGAGCCTTCTTATAAAAACAAATTTTACCTCTTCTTTGTCTACCTCCAACATAGATCTCCATCTCCGTTAATCGCCATCATTATGCCCTATATTCAAACACTAATATGCATGTCATAGAATGAATAACTACCATGAAAATGTAGTGTACTGGATTCAATCACACTCTATATTTCATTGAAAATGTAGGGTAGATCGTAACACTACTGACATGTTCCACATCTATTCTAACCAACACTCTTGGAACTTGATTTCACTTACCAAAACTAGTGCAAGTAATCCATATTTAGGTACAGTCTCTCTTTTTTTGTTATATTCGTTATAAACAATGGATTATTGTTTTAGGTATTTTTGCAAAATAAAACATATTACAGTAAGTAATGATGAGAATTATAAATGCAACTCTTCATAAAATAAATACATATCTAATATTATATAACAATAATAAAATATGTAATTACAAACTTCTTGATGTTTCTTTTCGCCGAGGTTTGCAAAGTACAAAAACTCAACACTTGATGCAGTTACTAAGCTTATTAGAAGGTTGACCCAAATATTTCAATTGAAAAATATGGAAAATTGAGTATCATACATAAGATTTTGATCTCATGACAAACAAAAATGTTTTGAAGGAATTAAGTTGAAATGCAACTCATATGATGATTCCTACTTGCACCAATCCATTAGAGTTAGTTACCGTTGAACCTGACATAGAAATACTAGTAAAAGTATTGGAACTCAAATCTAAACAATGGTTGACATTCATTTGGAATTTAAATGATTCATGTCTATATATTTAAAGTTTCCCACGCATGGATTAAATTCTAGATGGCACAAATACTTTACACAAATTCAAAAGAGACTATGATTAAAATACTTGCTCTATAGCCTTATATTATAATGTAACCTCTGATGTGTAGTATACCATTTTGATGAATATTTCAGAAAGATGGATTGGACAGAGGTCAATGTGCATCTATAAATATTTTTGGGTAATATTAAATTCTTAACCCAAATGCATATGCTACTAGGTAAAAGGGAAATGATTTTTATTCATGATACAAATAGGGTTATGGTGGTCGAATTCCCTCAAAATCAAATCTAAATTCACTCAATGGGGCTCTCAGTGGATAAACACAATAGGATGAGTGATTCTAATCAAATTTGTTCTTTCTACACTCCTTATATTTTAGTTCTCCCCCCTCCTTTCCCCTGCAAGTTTTAAGAGCTCAATTGCTCAAGAAATCATAAAATTCCTCTAGATGGGAGGGAGATCCAACACCAAGAGAATGCATCTTATCAACTAGAATGTAGTCAGGGAACCTAAGGCTCATGGAAAACTAGGAATCCTTGATCCAACTCTGTCTAATTTGGCGTTTGAGGAAAATATTCTTTGGAAACTTCTTTATGGGGAACATGAATGGTGGAAGAAAGTCATACTCCATAAATAACTGGTTGGGGATAGAGTCAGGTGTCTTGATTCTCCACCTTCAATATCGACGGGTTCCCTTATCTAGAAAATTTTGAAGGATTCTCTACCCATGTTGCAAAGTAAGGCTACTTGGATTCCTGGGAATGGGAACGTGATTTCCATTTGGGAGGACAATATTTTGGGGAAGCTTCCTCTTCAGCAAGATTGCACCTTTTCACCTCTGTTAGATTGGTTTAAGGAGCATGGAATTTCTACCGTTTTTGATATCTCAAAGTGGCACCCCTCTAGTTCTTGGGTGGGCTGGCAGTTGTTGGATTTTCCTTCCCATCTTCATGGGATCTTTCATGTCCTTTGCCTCAATCATCTAAGGATTCTCTAGGTTTTGGGGAGGGTCAGTACTTGACCAAAGATGATTATGCTACTCTTTTAGAATAATCAACACTTCCCCCTAAATGAAGCTTGTGGAAAAAAGTCTCAAATACTGATTGTCTACAAAAAATAAATATGTTCTATTGGAAACTATCTCATGGTAAGATCCTTATAGGGGAAAATATGTAGAAAATGGGCTTCAAATGTCCCTAAAAGTGTGCCTTTCACTACCACTTAGATGAAACAAGTGAGGAATTATTTATGGACTGCCCATTCTCTTGGAAGGTTTGGACATTAGTGCTTCAAAATTGATTTCCAAGAATCAGGTGGCCAAACTCCCCCAACAAACTCTTTAGAAAATGACATGCCTCTTATATGGAGTCTCTTGACAACAAGAAATATTTTTGGACCTGCCTAAATTCACTACCTAGAAAATCTTGCTTGCGAGAAATCATGCCCTCTTCTCCGATGAATTCACCACACCGATGGTGGTGGCTTCTAAGAGCTTGGGGTTACTTGTGGAACCCTTCAATCAGAGAAAGAAAAAGTTGTTTGTCCAGAAAAACTTAAACAATGAAGAATAATGTTCATATAAAAGGATCTCCCTTGCTCATCCTCCCCTTCACAACAAGTTTCATAGGGCCAATAGTATCAATTCCCCTAGATCTACTTGGAAACTTCACATTACATCAGAAGATTTTGAGGCATTCAAATAGTCCTAGACTAGAGATGTTTTGAGTTTCGATGGTGCCTCTAAAGGAAACTCTAAGGAAACAAGTGTGGGTGGGATTATCTTCTCCGCAGGAGGTCATATCAAGATATTATTTTCATGGAACATAGGTCATGCTAATAATAACTAGGAAGAGGCATATGCACTACTACAAGGATTGCAATTAGCTCGTCAACAAGGTTTAGACTCCCTTTCAATCCTCGGGGATTCAAAAGTTGTTATTAATCATGTGAGAAAGACAAATTTTCCCAAGGATATGAAATTAAAAGAAATATTTTGGAGAATTTAGTTTGAGCTTGAATTATTCCACAATCTAGATCCTATTCATATTCTCTGCCACAAAAACACAATTGTTGATAGACAAACCAATATGTCTATCAAATATCATATAGAAATGCTGAGGGTCAATGAGCATTCCTCTTTGAAAAATATTCCATGAACTTATTCAAGGTTCCCAACACAATTCTAGGTGGAGGTTCCATTGGGGTCCCCACTGATGGTCTCTCTCTTAGGATTTGTTTGAATGTTGGCGCTAACTTTGTCACTTCCACTTCCTAACCTTTGGATTAAATGCATAGAGATGGATTTAAGCCACATTGGAGCTCTTGTCTTTCACACACAGGGGTCCCTCGTTGTACCACTCCCACTCCTCATCTGGACATAAGTGCTCAATCCTTCATCTCCTTCTATGCATGTGCTTGACCCTTCTTAGCACAGACCCTGTCATCTCCCTTGGCCTCTTTTTATCCATGACTTATGGCTCTTATCCTTTCACTCATGTTGTTTACATCACTCAGGTTCTCCTAAACATCACCCATATAAGATGATGGTTGTACCCCTTCCCCAAGTTATTTTATCATTCTATGTGAGCATATCTTAGGTTTAATGGATATGACAGGTAAATCACTTCCTCCTTAGTGATTGTTGTTTCTCACAATATGTGAGGTGAATTTAAGAGGACGACCCCTGATAGTTACACAGGAGGATGCAATGTTTGTGATGAATTCACAATTGGATCAGTGCATGATTTTTGTATCACTAGAAGGCAATTGTTCAACAATAGTAGCATGACATCACGACATGGATAAGAGAAGTGTAGGAAGTGTGTGATGGAGAAGAGAGTCATCAAAGGAAGAACACTTAGACCTGGTAAACTCAATCCATGCACTACAAATTCAAGTTAATGGGTTGTCAGCCCAAGTTCTCACTACCTTGGAGATTTTGGTGGAACATTATCAGGGCTAATAGTATTTCTAATATGAGTATGTGGCCATCAAGTTAGAAGTTTAAGGGATGTGTTCTAGACCAATTCCTCTGTCTCCATCTTACAGAATTTCATCCAATTCAGATGTGACCTCATCCTTGGGACCTCTCCAAAATATTCCAGACCTGAATTCGACACTTGACGATGAATAAGTGACGTCAGACAAGAAATATTCCCTAGCTATTTAATATCTAGATGTACTATTTCTATATTTTGATCTTAGGAATATTTTACAGACTATATCTTGGGAGGCATTTTGAAACTTTGTATAATCCTCAGCTAGTCATTGCTTCTGTGGACAATTTAACTAGTTACCAACCTACTTTTTCCACTCTTGTAAAGGTTGTTTTTTTGGCATGTAAGTTCTCTCTATTCAAGTTCTCTTGCATATATTTTTAATTAAATTTTCTCCAATTTCCTTTAAAAAAAAATACGAAGGCCCTCCAAATATGCATAATGGACTTTATCCTTGGGATGTGAGAGTAACACTATATTCTTAAACTTAAGAAAGTGATAAAATATTTGAAAGACAATTGTCAACTTAAGCATGACGGGGTGATTAAGCTCATATGAAGGTCTTCAAAATAAGTAGGAGTGGGTGATTAAGCTCATATGAAAGTAGGAAGAGAAGCCCATGATAGATTTCAAAAATGCTTTGAAATGTATAATGATATTCATATATTTTCATATAGGAACGTTAACCATGAGTGCAATAATTTCAAAAGTGATTTCATTATCCTCCAAAATGTAGAAGTGATTTCATTATCCTTGAAAATATGGTATAAGAGGTGGTATAAGAGGTCCCCTAAGTGTGGCATAAAGCTTTAAAAAATTACATAAAAGGCATAACATAAGCTCTAATAAACATTTGGTGGAGGCATATTCCTCTTCATGAACACAAAAGCCATACATAACATCCCAAAACCATCTAATTTAAGTGTGAAACAATGGCTCCTCCCATATGGGAGAGGCATGTTAAAATTCCTCCCATAAAAGTGAAATAAACCCACAAAAACTTGTAAGTTTTTGTAAGTATGGTAAAAAGGCCGCTTTATGTGTCTTAAAAGGTAGATCTTCCCATGTAGTCCAAAATTCCTTTACTCGTGGATAAAATTTCTTCAAGTTAACGTGTGATAGGCCCTTTAAAAATGGAACTTGTTATGATTGAACATTGGATTCTATTTAAGCACATAATGATTCCAAAAAAAATCCAAACTTTTCAATTAAGCTTTGTTATATAATAATAAAGGTCTAAAATGGAGTTGTATTTTTNATACTTAATCAATAAACACCAATTTTTTTAAGTATAATCGTATTAAAAAAATTGGTGTTTATTGATTAAGTATTTTCTATATACTTGATATTTGTATGGTTTTATTAACATGACAACTTTGCATGCACACCTTATTTAGATATATGTAGGTATGCCTCGACAAAGTTTAAGTTGTTATGGTTACGATGCATGAATCAATTTCCAAAATGATAAACAAAATGATATCTACACGTTATGATTACAATGCATTTTGTATGCATGAATCAATTCCAAAAAAATATGAGAAATAAAATGACATCTACAAGGGCCACACAACTGGTACATAAGATACATTCCATCAACAAGAATTTGGAAAAAAAAATGCAATGCTTGAGAACATAAAAATGTCCATGTAAACACAAAATATTTATGAAATAGACATTACCAATATTACATTGAGGTGATGAAAATAAAAATGTGTTTAACATATAATATATGTATATTTATGTGGAGAATGATGATGTGTGGTGATTGGATATGATACTTTTACATAAATATTCAAGATTACTTCAGGTCAATTTTAGAAGAAAATGGGAAAAAAGGAAAATGGCATTCACAAGAATTTCACTTAGTTAAGAAGGAAGTTCATAAGCTAGTGAACCCTCATGTCCAATATATAAAATGATTTGACCTACATGGTTCCCTCCTAGGAAATAGAGAGATTCTGAAGTTGTGGATTGATGTTCAACTTAGAAATTAGGTACCGCATCTTGAATCTGGCATCGATCTTGGGGTTGAACCTTCTTGGCTTTCCCTTCTCGCTGACATGGCTAGGATTGGTTATTTAAACAATTCCTTCTAAAATGTGGACCTCCACAACTCCAATACTCTAATTAGTTATGATTGTGATCCATAAATAGGGGACTTATATCCTACTTGCTTCACCAACACAGATCCTTTGCAGATTTAAAATTCTTCTTTATATCTTAGCTTTATCTCAGGCTTGTAAGTAGTGTTATGTTTTTTGGAGGCTACCAATCCTATGTCCTCTACCTTATACAATGAACTCTCTTCTTTTAATAGTTTCAAGACCTCTATTGACCCACTGTCCTAAGGCTTTCCTCATTGGAATAACAAAGGTTGGCCTCACAAATATGAACCTCGAAATTGTTTCATCCTGTGTTGGGTGAATTGTATTTTCCAACCATATCATAAGTTCACCTCAAATGCTCCAAACATATTGTATATATAGCTTGTTGATTCATATAGCTCAAATCCATATGAAATGGTTATTCCATTAGTGTCTTTGAGAGAAGTGGAAGTTCAGAAGATGAACCCAATACAAATTGTTGTTGTAGCAAAGGAGTGGAATGAATCGACCAACAAGGGAAGTGAATCAAATAGCTAAGAATTAAGTCAAAACAAGGATCAAAGGTGGATCCACAATTCATATATGGACCGTACAACCATGTGGGTGAGATTTAACACCCAAATAAGTAACAAAATAAAGCAACAAGGTAAAATTGACTTAGGCTTGTGCAAAACAGTGACCCAACTATGAGGTGAATCGCCTAGGGAAGTGAGGATTAAGTCTCCTAGGTAAGGAATCGAACCAAGGTGAGATGAAATCGATGCAACAAATGCTAATTCATCCCAAAAATAAGGAATTTGGCCCAAGAAATGAGAAAAATGAGAAAAATCACCTCGAAAATTTAAATTCACTTAGAGAAGAAGAGAATAGCTTCGAGGAAAGAGAAAATCACAAAGGAAAGGCTCAACGACCTGAAGAAGAAATAATCTACTAAATTTAATGATTTGGAAATAGAAAAATAGTTGTACATATGCAACATCTATGTTATTAAAACCCTTGATCTCAATTGAGTAATAAGATGGATGGATTGAGTCTCTGGACTGTTACCATCAACCCATGGTTTGATAGAAAACTCAAGCATGATATAATAATCACACATAATGAATTGTTGGCTCAATTATATTTTAATGAAGGTGCATCAACACGTGGCCATCATTACAGTAGCATGTGCATAGAGGTAATTCAAGTTGAAGAATTGATGTGACATTTTCAGGGAGTGGACTCAGTCATGCTTATTTTCTCTTGGCATCTCATTGAACTCAATAGATGAAAGGTTCGAGGTTCATGGCCATTGCAGTTATGAATACCATCAACACTAAGTGATTTTAAACAAGAATCAATTGTGATATAGTAAGAAATTCTCAAATCAATTTGCTAAGAATATTGAGAATCATTATATAATCACACATAGATCATATAGAAATAATTTAAACACATACATGACAAATAATTTTACCCTCGAACCCAAATGGGAAAACTAGCTTTGGATGGGGCTCAATCTTTTAATTTTGGAAGTTTGTGGTACAATGCTTTCATGTCTCTCTATGCCTCTTCTTCTCTTTGCCAAAAGACCCATTGAGAATGAGAGTTAAGGAGGAAATAGGGAGAGATGGGGGGCAGGGGGAATGCCAACAGTTGTGACCCTTCATTTCCCATTCCTCATCCTTCTTTCCTACTCAATTTATTAATTACATTTATTCTCTATTTTTGTCTCACATTCACATTTTTGTCTTATTAGAATTTCACATTTACATTGCTTTACAAAGTTTGTTAACCTTCGTTAATTGTCAAATTCCTTTGTATGTACTAAGTCTTACTCCCATTCATTGGTTCAAATATATTTCCGATCACACCTCCCCATTGAGATGTTTTTTGGTCTCCAAAATCTCAAGGAAAATGATCTGGATCAATGTTCCTTCTGTTTACTTCTTTAGAATGTGTCTTTGACTTTGGCTCATGGAAAAATATCATTGACTCTGGTTTTCATATCTTTCTCACGACTTTGGATACTAGATATGGTCCTTGGATATGGCTCTGGCTCTGAGCAATATCAATATCTGATCTCTAGACTCAACACTCATTCCAATCTCTCTCTCTCTCTCTCTCTCTCTCTCTCTCTCTCTTGGACATGGTCCATCTTGGCATTCATGAAGCCAAGTTTGAATTTTGTTCTTCTTTCTTAGTGTGACCCCAACATGCTTCCATCACCCAACAAATCCTCAAGGGACATGTGGCTACATTCCTCTACTATGATCAATTGCTTCCCATCATGGAAACAACTCTCCAATGCTTGATCATGCTTACAATAACTTTATGGAGATCTCATAAACTCTTCTAGGGTCATTTAACTCAAGAACCAACATCTTGCACATATTCAATTTGGGGTTCTTTAGATAAAATACCAAAAACATGAACATGATTATGGTTTCTCTCAACATCAACCTATTATCCCTCTTGTTTGTGTTGCTATCCTTCTTTGTCATTATCTCTCCTTGGAAAAATTCTATCCCTTGGACTGTATAAGAATACAACTCCTCATCTTCCTTTATCTTCTCTCTCTACACTCTTCTCTTAGCTATGTGGTTTCTAGGGTGAAGCTCTGGGTGAATTTGCTAACACTTTTCTTCCCAATGACCACTAAAATTGTAGTAGTGGAAAAATATATTGGCATTGTTGTATGGAATACTTTCCATAATCCTCCTCTCCATGTGCCTATGAGTTCATTGTTCGAATGGAGAAGTCTTGTTGTCCTTATTCCTTTGAAAAAATTTAGGCTTGTGGCATATGAATTTATTCTTCCAACCATATGCCTTAATATGACCTTTCTTTCCATATAATGAGAAGTCCTTTGTGTACCAATAATAAAAAACAATATGGCCTTTCTTCTTGCAAGAGTGAAAAACAAGTAATGTCATTTTGTTGAAGGCCTCTTAGTATTCTTCTTCTCTTGATTGATTTATTTTCTTCTTCTTTTGAGTGATGGTGTATGTTGAGTTTTCAATTTCTTCTCATCTATGACCTTCTTTAATCCACCACAAGAATTCTAAGGTCATAATGGGTGGCCACCTTCACTTACTTTTGCTACTCATTCTCCTAATGAGAAAGAAAAATCCAACATGCCTTTGTCCTTCACAAAAATTTTCTTCATGGTCATGGGATTTTCACTTCTTCCATCAAAGCCTAGGCCTTCATGCTTGAAGCATGGTGTGACTTCAATGGGGCTAAAGATGCCTTGTCTTCTCTTGACTATCCCTTGTAAATCAAAATCCATTTCCCTTACGAGCTTAGAACCAATGCCTCTGGTATGTTTCTCAAATTCTCCAAGATACTCCTAAGGAATATCTAGAGAAGGAAAACTTACCAAAGGGATCTCGTTCATGGTGTTGGCTTCTTTAGTGGTTATAGAAAATGGCCTTGCTTCTCAGTTTTCCTAGAAAATTTCTTAGAGCCTTGGAAAGGCCTTATCCTTCTCTACCAACTCTTATTTCCACTGATCCATCATCTGCATGAGACTATCCTATTTCCATCTCACTGAATGAACTTTTCTCCCAAGTGTGCAAGCTAAACTCTATGCTCATCCCAATTTTCCATAACCACTATGAGGATGTCCTGGAATTATTCAAAATTCTTCTTGAGAAATAGCAGTAGTTTGGTATAGGTCTCAAGGTGCTTCTCCATATCTTCCATACTCTTTCTGGACATCTATACCTACTCCTTTAAGTGCTCATTCGCTTCCCGAAGCTAAGAATTGTTGTCCCTTAATTCTTCCAACTTTTCTTTTCTTTCCTTACCCATTTTGAGGTTTGCAATTTTATTTTCAAAGTTATGACAACTCTCATAATAAAGGATGCTCTAATACCATCTAATCCATAAATAGGGGAATTATATCCCACTCACTTCACCAACACAAATCCTTTGCAGAGGTAAAATTATTCTTTCTATCTCAGCTTTGTCTTAGGCTTGTATAGAGTGATTTTTCTTTTGGAGGCTACCAAGCCTCTATCCTATGCCTTATACAAGGATATCTTCTTCTTTTCATATTGATATTGTGTTCTAAGACTCTCCTCATTGTAATAAAAAAGGTTGGCCGCACAAATATGAACTATGAAATTGTTTCATGCGATGTTGAGTGAAATGTATTTTCCAACCATATCATAAGCTTACCTCAAGTGCTCCAACAATATAGTACATATAACTTTGTGATTCATATATCTCAAATCCATCTGAAATAGCTATTCCATGAGTGTCTCTAAGAGTAGTGGAAACTGGGAAGATGAGACTAATACAAACTGTTGTTGTAGAAAAGGAGTGGATCTAATCGACCAATAAGGGAAGTGAATCGACTAGATGAGAATTAAGTCAACACAAGTAGCAAGGGAAGCTTCAAAATTCGTATATAGAATGTATGACCTTGTGGGTCATATTTAATGCCCGAATAAGTAACAAAATTTAACAAAAGGTAAAATCAACTTAGGCTTGTGCAAAAACATGACCCAACTATGAGGTGAATTTCCTAGGAAAGTGGGGATTAATTCTCCCATGTAAGGAATTGACCCAAAAAAGAGAAATTCTCCAAGAATAACATAATTGACCTGGGGTGAGATGAAATCAACACAAAAAATGCTAATTCATCCCAACAATAAGGAATTCATCCCAGGAAAAGAGAAAAATCACCCCAACAATTCAAATTCACTTAGAGAGGAAGAGAATAGATCCAATGAAAGAAAAAATTGCCAAGGAAAATCTCAATAGCCTGAAGAAGGAATAATATATTGAATTTAAGTATTTGGAAATAACATCTTAGCTAGACATATCCAACCACTATGTTATTATAATCATCAATCTCATTTGGATAATAGGATGGATGGATTGAGTCTCCAAAATGTTACAATCAACCCATGGCTTGAAAGAAAACTCAAGCATGATACCATAATCACACATAATGAATTCATGGCTAAATTATATTTTAATGCAGGTGCATCAACACTCAAACATCATTGCAACAATGTGCACGTATATATAATTTGAGTTGAATAATTGATGTGACATTTTCAGAGAGGATTATCATTCTTCTTTTCTCTTGGGATCTCATTGAACTCAGTATATGAAAACTTCAAGGTTCATGTCCATTGTGGTTATGAATACCATCAACACTAAGTGATTTTAAAGAAGAATTGATTGTGATATAGTAATAAATTCTTAAATAAATTCACTAAGACTATTGAGAATCATTATATCATCACACAAAGATCATATAATAATAATTTAAACACATATATGACACAAAATTTTAACTTGTAGCCCAAATTGGAAAACCAACTTTGGATGCAGGATCAGTTCCTTTTGACATTCTATGGTACAATGCATTCATGGCTCTCTATGCCTCTTCTTCTCTTCACAAAAATACCCATTGAGAATGAGAGTGAAGGAGGAAATGGGGAGATATGGTGGGTAGGGGGGAGGCCAACAATCATGACCCTTCATTTCCCATTCCTTAGCCTTCTCTCCTACTCAATTTTTTAATTACATTTTATTCCCTATTTTCCTCTCACATTCTCATTTTTGTGTTATTAGACTTTCACATCTACATTTATTTACAATTTTTTCTAGCCTCCGTTAATTTCCAAATTCCTTTGTAGGTATTGAGTCTTACTCCCATTCGTTGGTTCATAATGTTTTTGAATCACGCCTCCCCATTGAGAGGATTTTTGGTCACCAAAATATCAAGGAAGCCAATATAGATCAATGTGCCTTTTGTCTGCTTCTATAGAACGTGGCTTGGACTTTGGCTCCTGGAAACAACTCACCGACTCTGGATCGCAACTCTAGCTATTGGATCTAGTCTTTGGATATGGATCTGGCTTAGGTTTTGGCTCACTTGATCCTGCAATGCAGAAGTTTTCTCAATGACTCTCAGCTCTGAGCAATCTACAGAGCCAAACTATGGACTCAACACTCATTCCAATCTCTCTCTCTTTCTCTCTATCTTGGAGATAGTCCATCTTGGAAGGTTGTTGATAGGTGGAAAATTCCCTCTTCCAACATGGGATAACTGCCTGATTGAAAGCCCCAATTAGACTCATTTTTGTTTGGAATGGTAGTTTCCAACCAATATGTGGAATCAACTTGCCACTCAAGACAATTTATCTTTGGAAAAGGGACTTGATTGTTTAAGGTTTAATTCAACTTAACCTAGGTTTATAGAAAATAAAATTGATCTACTAATCCTATCTCAATTGAGAGAAAATACTATTTAAAAGTGTAGCTAATAATGATAGATTATTAAGACTTAGAAATGATTCATTATATACCTTTAAGCACAATAACATTTTTAACTAAAAATAGATACAATAATTACATATACACTAAGATGATATCCAAAAAGACAGGCAAAAATATGGAAAACAAATAAGTATGAAACAATAGTCTTATAAAGCAATCATAGAGATGATATTAGCTCATTCACATCCTACAAGAAACTATATTGTCATATATGAAATGCTTTATTTGTTGGCTAACAAGGAAATAATATCAAACAAAGAAATAATTGTAAATGGTAAGCCTTTTAGAAATAATTCATAAAGGACTCATCATTTATTTAGGTACATACATCAATTTTCACAAATCATAAACATAATCTTTAATGGAAATGATGTTATTTGTTTTGATACCTAGTTAGTTGACATAATGAATGATCATAAAAGTAACTTTCACAACACTTGAATGAGATAATTAACAAACATTTAACATAAACGCAACACCATCAATTCCTCATCACTCAACACACAATGCCAACAAACTGTAGTTTTCAATGTATTAATTAGAATTGATAAAAATAATGAGTTCCAACTATCAATTTCGAAAAATACAAAAGAAAATAAGAATGTAAGAAGAGTTTGAATAATAATACCAAATCCATATGCAATAATTGGTTCCCTTGTTTAGAAAGAATAAGGGGAAAAACACATCGCAGAGAAATCTACCTTTTTGCTGTCCAAAATTCCTTCTATTATTGTAATTTCAAAAAGAAAAATATCACAAAAGTGTGAGTTCCCTTTCTCCTAGTCCAGTCCCCACTTTCTCCATTTCTCAAATTACAATAAGTAGGAATTAAAGATCTAGAAACTAAAGGTCGTTTCCTCTTTTTCCTTTGACTGAGTCGTATAGGTGTCAACTTGATCTAGAAACTAAAGGTCGTTTCCTCTTTTTCCTTTGACTGAGTCGTATAGGTGTCAACTTGATTTACTAATTGATATGATATAGAGATATCCTCCTCACTAGGAACATCTTCTTTGTTGAGTTTTCTCTATTGCTCTCAAATGTGGGATTGCCATTGGGGAAACTTTTCCAACATTGGTGAAACCAAAGGTGGGTGAGGAATTTCTTCAATAAACTTACAACGATAGAACCTTTTGGCGATTTCTTCAGGTTTTTGTTTAACGTTTGTTGATATCAACCAAATTATCAATGTCAGACTTACATTCATCTGCAAAATCATCATCTTCTATGAAATTATAAATATCACTCCATTTCATATTTTTGGTGGCTCTTGATTTGAAAGAAGTATCCGAGAAGAATGTTGAATTTGGGTTCTTCTCATTCTCTTCCTCTTCATCCTTTTGTTGTTTTATTTTTCCCTTCCTAGTATTCTTATCATCGAGATTACCTACATAAATAAATATAGGGTGATATTTGAAGATAAATAAACTATGTTTATTGATTCTATCAATGATATACACAAAAAGAGAGAACAAAGCCAGGTACTAGTTATCAGGATAAAGCAGTCGTAAAACTAACCTGAAGGAGAAACCGAGAATAACTCTAAGTCTGAAAATCTTTAAAATTGTACAGTTGAAAACACAATTCAAACTTAGAGACGTTGTGTGAATTGATAACAGAGAGAAAAGTAGCATATGTTTGAATTCATGTCTTTCATTAAACCTTTATTACATTCTCGAATTCTCAATAAATTCGTTTAATTCCCATAGCAACAATGGTCAGAACCATTAAATGGAGAAAATACATTTTACGTTTTTTTAAATGTGAGGCAACATTCATAAAAAGGGATCGACATGTCATGGAACTTTTGATATTAAAAATTTTAAAACAATGGTAGGTCCCAGGATGGATTAATTATGTTAAACACCTTTGTTATCTTCCATAATATTCTAATTGACCATACGACCTAGGTATCGAAATATCATACTTATTATTTTGAACATAACAACATTTGTGGAGAATTTCAGTTCGGTTTAACCGATTCACTAGCTCATTGGCTCACCGTAAGATCGGGGCACTGACAGATCAGGGAATTATTTTATAATTTTATATTGAACATCATAAATCTGATATGGTTTCATCGGATAATCGGGGAACCAGACCACCGAGGATCGGGAATGTTGAAGCAAGGTATTGAAAGGAATATAATCCCAACCAACGGAACATCGGTCCACCGGGCAATCGGATCACCAGGACACTGGGCAGTCAGGTCACTAGGAAATTGGGCCATCGAGAAACCAGAACACTAGGATGTCAAGGGATTATTTTAAATGTTAGAGAAAAACTTGATCCAGTCTAATCGGATAATTAGGGCACTAGAGCATCGGGGATCAGGATAGTTAAAGTAAAGTATTGAAAGGAAAATGATTCCGACCACTACACTAAGTTACTGGGAAACTTTTGTAGATTTTAACCTTGTACAATTAATTAATTAAAAATTATACTCAATAAAATCGTAAAAGATACAATGGCACACACACATTATACAAAGAGTGTTACCCTGGAAACCCAAACTGAGAAAACTAGCAACCATTTTAGAGCCACACGTCTAATCTTCTTTATTCATGATCTTCTTCATTGTTTACAATAAAATATACATATAGGATCCATTGGAATCCAAACCCTTTATCGATTGACCCATATTAGTAAAAAATCATAATTCCTTAATCAGAATTAGAAAACCATGTTTCAAAAAACCACCAAAAACAGACGCAAAAAACCACCCAATGTTTTTTCCATATCATTGTATAGTACATGGGATCAATTTTGCAAAGAATATAACACATACCCAAAATTCTCCAACTTGTTTTTTTCTTTGCATATAGGGGGTTAAAAGATTACATAGTCAACAGTCCAAGGCAGAAATTCCCATAGATCCTCTACACCAAGAGAACTTCTCGGTGCTCGCATATTTTGTTAATGAATCTGCAACATTGTTCAAAGTGTCCACCTTCATTAGAAACACAGTCTAGTCTTCAACCTGTTGAAATTACTAAGACAACTAAGAGGAGGGGGGGGGGGTGTGAATAAGTTGTTACTGTGCTTAAACAATTATATGACTATTCAAACAATTTTTTTAGTCTCTTCCAAGTGACCATCAATATTATACAAGATATGAACAACATAAATAATGAACATTAGTGACACATAAGATATACATAGAGACAAATTTTCACGAGGAAACCCATAAAGGGAGAAAACCTCTTCTTCTTCGAATGATGGGCAGTCTTTTAAGTTCTGTACATCATCTATCTTTGAGAACCAACTCAATGTGATGTTACTACCTCTGTTTTACAAGCTCCAACTTGTTGAGAGCACCAACCCTTTGATTTCTCTAGAACCCACTAGAAGGAAGCATCAACTTCCTGAGTGTTCCAGCACCAGCTAGACTTATACAAGCACCAACTTGCATACATAAAACTTTGTGTTATCCCAAGCACCACCCTGCCACCCTGTTTTATAGCCACAACTAGATGAAAGCTACAACTTCCAGTATTTAACCACCAACATGAATAACAGAGGACTACAGTCCTCCCTAACACCTCCCTATCTCCACGATTATGAAATTTTTGACTGAATAATCAAGAATATAGATATATCAATTCTTACTGATTCTTCTCTATTCTGCAAATCTGCTCTGCTTCTATCTGTTCTGCAATTCTGCTCTACTTTTGTCTATTCTGCAATTTTGCTCTGCTTCTGTCTGTTCTGCAATTATGCTCTTGCTTCTATCTGTTCTGCAATTCTTCTCTTGCTTCGGTTTGTTCAACATCTATTTCTCATCTCTGAGTTTGATTTCACACTATGCATACTATAATTTTACGTTTCTTACAGTTGAACTCATTTTTTCAGTTAGAACAACCAACTTCACATGGTCATAGCATTTCCCTTTTATGCTATACCCCCAATTAGTTACACGAATCTCCTAGAAAAAACGCCATAGTAACTTAATCGCCAGGCATTCAAGAACTATGATTCAAATATACTAACTAAATCGTAACTGAACAATTAACTGTGAAGTGCAAAAGTATCCCTTCAATCAAATTCCAAATTAACCAACATCGTTGGATTACATTCGCAGGGTCTCGCGTTTATCCCATATGACCACTGGTTGTGACTGAATGCTAAATATAAAGTGATTTTGCGATTTCACGTTTTAGATGATTGAGTATGAATCACCACGATTTTCCCAACACACGATCTCTGAAATGGATCTTAACTGCTAGCTCCTTCCCTTCTCGTGACCACCAGTGGTGACCAAGCGCTTATCCATAAAGTGCTTCGCAACTCACAACCTCGGGAATCCTGTCATGACGCATATCGACTCTCCCAAGTCATGATATTTGAAATGGAGCTTAGTTGGACTAGCTCCTTCCTCTAACTTTCGATGATGTGACCTTGGATATTACCATGGGCCAAACGTTCAAGTGCTTTGCTTGTCAAATCAACGATCTATAACTTTTCTTCGATCTGAAGGCTCAAATCTCATCGCAACTTCGCATATCGCGAGTTCGTGTGTCACATTCCTTTGACTCCTCCAATGTGAAAGTCAGTGAAATGCCAATCACTCGCCACGTGTCGTTCGACTCCAACGACCAGGATTGTTTCATGACCTTTCATATCGTGAGTTCCCACACCACGCTCCTTTGACTCCTCCAATGTGCAAGTCAGCGAAATTCCAATCGCTTGCCACATGTCCTCTGGCTCCAACATCTAGGATTGTTTCACGACCTTGCATATCACGAAGTTAGAGGATAGTACTCAGCCTTATCCTCTTCACAGTTATATAGGAACCGACGATTGTTGGTCCTCGATGCTCAGATCCACCATATTAGATTTGTTCTCCTCTTCTGCGCGCTCCTCCTGTCTAAATTCAGATCTAACGCCCATCGAGAATTTGGGATGGGTGATCCAATGATCATTGTTTCTCCTCCTCCTGATCTTACACTTCTATTCTTTCCATGCCATCATCACTGCGTTGTTAATCTTAATATCATTGGAAAACAAGTATACTCTTATCGTGTTGATCTTGCCATCAATTACAAACAAGCATACTCTGCCTTCTGTCTGTAAATATGCCAACAATCTCCCCCTTTGGCATTTATGGAAACCTTGAAGAACCTGAAGAACTTCACTATTCTACCTGGACATCCAACCATACCACTATAGAATCCTTACCACACTTTTTCTCCCTCCTTGACGTCAATGTCAAAGAAGAAACATGCTCCCCCTGAGCTATTGCAGTACATCTCGAAGGTATCAGATATGCGACAAGCACATACTCCCCCTGACAAGGTGAACATATTAGATGAAAGAAGATACAACCCCCAACTTCTGACGGAGATATTGAAAAGATGTCACTGCTAATGGTTTAGTAAAGATATCAGCTATTTGTTCTGTGGAAGGAATATAATTTAATTGAACAACTCTATTTGTACCCTGCTCTCTGCGAAAATGATATTTTATTGGTATATGCTTAGTCTTGGAATGAAGAACAAGATTCTTGGAGACACTAATGGAACTGGTGTTATCACAGTGAATTGGAATCGAATCAATATAATTTACCTTCAAATCTGCAAGAGTTTGGACCATCCATAAATTTTGGGTGCAACAAGTACCAACAACAATGTACTCTGCCTTTGTAGTTGATAAGGAAATAGACCCATGTTTCTTACTAAGCCATGTTACTAATGAGTCACCTAGGAAGAATTCACCTCCAATGGTGCTCTTTCTCTCATCCACACAATTTTCCCAATCAGCATCTGAATAAGTAGTTAATCGAAAATTGTGATTTTTAGGATACCACAAACCATAAGTCATTGTGCCCTTCAAGTATTTGAATATCCTTTTTACATCTACTAAATGACTTTGTTTAGGAGAAGACTGATAACAACCTACCATTCAAATAGCTTGCATTATGTCAGGACAGGATGATGTAATGTATAGAAGACTGCCTATCATTGATCGATATTTCCTTTGATCAACATCAGGTGGAATATCATCTTTAATGAGCTTGCAACCAACCACCATAGGTGTACTAACAGGGGAAGAATCTTCGATCTGAAACTTCTTCAACATCTCTTTCAAATATTTTTCTTGAGAGATAAAAATTCCTGCTGAAATCTGATTTACTTGTAAACCAAGAAAATATGACAGTTTCCTATCATGGACATCTCAAACTCTGTTTGCATAGAATTAGCAAACCACTGGACAGAGGAATCATTAGTACAACAAAAAATAATGTCATCTACATAAACCAAAACAACTAGTAAAACATCACCTTCAGACTTAATGTAGAGATTGTTGTCAACAATACCTTTCTTGAACCCCTTGTCTTGTAAAAAATTGTCCAATCTATAATACCAAGCTCGTGGTGCTTGTTTCAGTCCATATAAATCCTTCTTAAGCTTGCATACATACTCAGGATTATCTGTCAATGAGAATCCTTCAGGTTTCTCCATATATACTTCTTCCTCTAGATCTCCATTAAGAAATGTTGACTTAACATCCATCTGATAAACTTTAAAGTTCTAATGACATGAATATGCAAGAAAAAATATGATGGCTTCCAATCTTGCCACTGGTGCAAAGGTTTCATCAAAATCATGTCCTTCAACTTGTGCATACCCTTTACAGACCAATCTGGCTTTATTCCTAACAACTTGTCCTTTTGCATTCATTTTATTCTTGAGCACCCATTTGGAGCCTATTACATTCTTATCTTCAGGTCTAGGAACAAGCTCCCAAGTATTGTTCTTCTCAATTTGATCAAGATCTTCATTCATAGCTCTAATCCAATCATCATTCTTGATGGCTTCATAAAAACATTTAGGTTCAATCATAGATAGAAAATAAACTTGAGATTTTTCAAAGTCTTTAATCAATTTCCTTCTTGTCTGAACTCCTTTATTTATATATCCAATTATCTAGTTTTCAGGACGATTCTTTCTAACAATTCTGAGAGGTGTTTTTGTTTCTTTATGCTGATTTTTGTAATGTCCCTTTCCAAATAGGATCTCTAGAGAGGAGGTTTAATGGTCTAAACTGCCTCGTTAGACTATAGCCAGGGCCAAAGAGGGGTAAACAGAGTTACTAGAGGTCATTCTAGTCACAGGTGTTATATTTGGAAAGTGACATTGAGCTAAAAAGGGTTAAAAGCACTTTTAAGTCATTATGAGCTAAAAATAGAAGTCAATAGTGAATTAAGGTTTTAGCAGTGATTTAGGGCTTTGGAAGTCAACAATAAATTAGGGTTTCAGCATGATTTAGGGTTTTGGAAAGCTATAAAGGAAGGGTCAGCGACCTAATTCACCATTATGCACATTATGACTTGTCATTGAGGAGAAGAAGTGCATCTCAGGAGAGATAGTTCAGTGTATTCCAGGAGGAAGACACTAGTTGGTTGATTTCAGTGTTGAAAGACACACCCTAGTCACCGAGAAGATCATCCAGGTCTTCTATCATTCTTCATTGATTCCATAGTGCTCCCATATTCCAGGTATTATCTTTTAGTTGCTTATTTGTATTTTGTCTAAGATCCTTTTGTCTTTTGATCTAGCCGAGTGTTGTTATTTTATTCAGCCACAGTTGCTTATTTGTATTCCGGCTAAGATCCTTTGTTTGTTGATCTAGTCAAGTATTGTCAGTTTATTCAACTGCATTCGGCCATTTTGTAATCCACTGAGATATCATAATACAAACTTTGCAGTCCTTTGTCACGTTTATTATTTGTATGATCATTTATATGTTGTAAACCTTTGATCCTACACACACAATAGCAGTGTTTCCTAGAATATCCAAGTCAGAAACATTACAGTGGTATCAGAGCTTTAGTCCTGCCAGCTCATGACTAAAGACAATGAGTGCAGCAGAATACCCAGAGGGCCATGAAAACGTAGGTGACGAATATGCCACTTACAACAGGCATTAGGAAAGAAGGCATAGGCCTGATTTCCCCCCTTTTCCTCCTAGCTCATAGGAAGAGGAAGAGGCACACAAAGAAGCAGAGAGAACGACAGAGCATGAGGCTGAGCGCGAGGCAGAGAGGATTCTAGGAGACATATATGAGCGACCAGAGGGCAGTGTCAAGGCCCCCATAGATCCAGAGGCAACTTTCATGCAAGTTATCAACAATATGTTAGCTAGTCAATGGACCATGTCTCAGTCCTTGACACAGGTGGTTGATAGATTGGCTAGAGTGGGCACCCTAGATACACAAGTCCCTCATGCAACACATGGGAACTCGGGAGCAGGAAGTAGACCCCAGTCACCCTCTCGCACATACACCTCTTTGAGTAGGATTCCCAGACCCTTGTTTCCCAGTTTCATGAGGGCACCCCCGGTACCAACACTACCACTGATAACACAGAGGCCACCCACTCATGCCGACGACATTGCAGAGTATAGGAGGGAGTATGCAACATTGGTTCATGACTTCCATTAGGACATTACCTTAGTCGAGTACTATGGACTCAGATTCAGGAACCACCCTAGAGAGATGCAGAGGGGAGGACCACAATAGCAATAGGGGCATAACCTCGATTTCATCCAAAAAGTTTGGAAACTCACCATCCCTTCTTTTGACGGATCATCCAAATAAACCACCAAAGCTTGGGTACAGAATCTAGACACATATTACAAGCTCAACCAAATGACTGAGACAGAGGCCATAAGTTTTGCAACCTTACACTTGGAGGGTGAGGCACACGAGTGGTGGTACCATGGATTAGTGACATTGGGTCACAGTCGCATCACCTCCTATAGGGAGTTTACAGATAGGCTCATGGACAGGTTTGAAATGAAGGATCCTGAGATACACTTCAGGGATCTAGCCTAGTTGAGACAAATTGGCATAGCAGAGGCGTTCATCATAGAGTTTCAACGAGTAGCCATGGAAGTGACAGATATATCAGATCCTAGAATGATCATGCTATTCACAAAAGGACTCATAGAGCCTTTGAGAGGATGGGTGAAGGCATACAGGCCTCCCACTTTGTAGGATGCCATCCTTCGCACTCGAGATCTAGCAGACTCAGTGACAAAGACTAAAACTTTCTCCAAACCATTTGTGCCCCAAAAGGATCGAGACAGGAATCCATTCCAGAGAGAATGGAAGGGAAAGGAGAATTTGGATGATGAGACTAGGTGAGAGATTATGAGGAAGAAGCTTTGCTTCAGCTGCAGAGATCCTTGGGTCCCAGGCCATAGGTGCATGGGAAAGGGAGAGATTCACTATATTGAGGCAGTAACAGACATCATGGATAGTGAGGAGGAGGAGCAGGACAATGGATCCACGAGTTCAGAGGAGGATTCATCACCAGCATAGGAAAGCCTCCTCGTAGACCATCGACACCGGCATGATCCCATCCTCTAGTAGTCCCACAACCGCCAGAATAGGATAACATAAAAAAAAGCAACAAAGGGAGGTGTCATAGCGACCCTTTCTGGTGTTCCCAGGTATGATACCCTCTGTAAAAGAGGGATTATTTAGGGGCAATGGGAAATCTCCCTGATAGATGGTGGGGCCACCCACAATTTCATCGATGCTTCACTAGTATCGAGACAGACACTTCAGACAGAGGAGTTTGAGGGGTTTGATGTTGTGGTAGTAGATGGCCACACAGTGGAGTGTCTAGACAGAGTTCCAAACTTAGAGATGAAGTTAGGAAACTACACAGTGAGAGACACATTTTATGTGGTTGACCTATCAGACACATATGTGATGTTAGGACTTTGTTGGCCCTTGACCAAGTTTTGAGGAATACTTGGTCATATTTGACCGTTTTTGGTACTTCGACATCCAGTCGGAGAAGGAGTGAATGGCGAAGAGGAGATCACGGGATCTCCGCCCCTTTTTATGGATTTTTGGGCCTTTTGGGAATATTGTAATGGGAAAGAGATATCGACCCTTATTTAGGCCTTTTGTATGTATAAATAGAAGGGTAGGCAATGTAAGAAGAGAGATACGTGTGTCAGCTATGTGATGTAAAGTGAATGGCTTAGTGCATAAAGTATATCTATGTGATCAGACGTCTGTGTGATTGTAAGAGCTCTGTGCCTATTGTATGTATTGTAAGTGTTGAGTGCACAGGTCAAGGAAGGACTTAGTGCTTGGATCTACCTGGGGAAAGAGGATCTAGAGAGCTATGCAGATCTATTGTCCTAGGCGGCGTAGGATCTTGAAGGATTTGTGTTGTAACTTGGTTTACATAAGATAATAACAAAAGAAGACTTTGTGGATGTAGCGCCAGGGTGGGGGTGAACCACGGTAACTTAGTGTATTGTGTTGATGTGTTTGTCTCTCTCTTGCTAAGTGCTTTGATATGTTTAGATAGATCTATTGATGCTTTGTGCTTATGAGATATGAATGCATGCTAGGTATGATATATAAGATGTTGAAATTACTGATACAACTGAGAGGGGTGGGTGAATCAGTTGTATTTGAGCTTAAACAATTTTAAGTCTATTAAAACATTCTTAAACTTT
>ML801820.1:0-14588 GCA_009831015.1 Picea engelmannii
AGATTCAAAAGTGGATAGAAGATCAAGAGAAGGACTTCATTGAAGCCCATAAAAAGAACCCTAATCTTAGTTCAAAGGACTGGTTGGAGAAATATATCTTTACCGATATACTCGAGATCTTCTTTGGAGGAATCCATCAAGAGCTATATGAGTGGCTAGCTAGATTAGCAGATACCCAGTTCGAGATCTGATCTGGACTTCCTGTGGCTTGGATGTCGGAGTTTATCAAGAAGGTCAAGAGAGTTGATAACATTGTATCATGAGCAGTAGATCATTGGTTTAATAGTACCATTGGAGGGTACATCACAGAGTTTGTTTTCGATAGAGTAGAATCGTATAGCCAAGCCAAAAGATATTTTTTCAAGGGACCTCGAGGGAAATGTTTGCATTTTTTGAAGCTGAGAATCAAGATGATATTGCATGAGAAGAACATCTTGAAGATACAATAGATTGGTCGGATCAAGAAAGGCTAATGTTCAAAAATTTGGACAGCGACAGTAACACAAAAATTGGACATACGCGCAGTGGGAGAGTATTCATAGAAGTTCATCTTGTGAACCTGTTTAAGCAGAACTATGGGGAGGAAGGTTTCTACAGTGGAGAAGAAGCAGATCTGACAGACAAAGAACATTCAGAACCCGCTAGGGCATAGGAAGGAGAATTTGAAGAGCTTCACCGAGGAGAACCTGAAACCTCAGAAACTGCGCAGACCATCGAAGTAAGTACTGTTATCCCTCTTGTTGATTCGGTATTAAGCAACCAGAGTAATCCCAATCACCAAAGCATCCAGAGCACTGTCAATAGTATTCCACCACATATTCAGTCAAGAACCCTAGGAAAACCTATGGCAGATAAAATGAGACTCCCTATCTTTAGGGGAGATGGATATGAAGATCTTGATCAACACCGGTTCCTATTTGAAGTTGTATGGAACATTAAGAATGTCACAGATGAAGCTGTCAAAAGAACTCAGTTCAGTACAACTCTCATACATCGCGCACTGAGTTGGTACATGAAACTTGTCCAAGGACTTGCACAACCTAATCCATTGAATCAGATCAAGAACGCGTTGATTGCATAATTCAAGAAACCTAAGTCAGAACCCCAATGTATCACAGAGATGAAAGAGATCAAGCAAAAGGTGGCTGAACCCGATTGGGAGTTCGATCAAAGATTCAAGACCTTAATAGGCCAATTGACTTTTCAGATCCTAGATGAACAGAACAAGGAATGGTTCATTGTTTCCCTTCTACCACACATCAGAGTTCCCCTGATGCAACAAAAGATTTCTTCACAGGCTGAGGCATTGGAGATCTCCATGAAGCTAGAATCAAGCCCTATGGGAGAATCCAGCTCAGGCATGAGTCAGATCCTGAGTCACCGAACTAGTTTGTCTCTGTGGGTCGAAGATATGAAGAAAGACAAGGGAAAAGATAAAACAGAAGACATCTGGTGTGTCAGATGCAGATCGAAAGGCCATGACAAGGAACACTGCCCTCTATTCAATGAATACTTGGATTTCTGGAGCCCTGAGCCCCTTGAAGCAAGTCACCTTACCCTGGTGCGAGGTATACAGAAACAGACATCGTACTGGTGAGTGCTATTATATGTAAAAGTATGTTCATACACCTACAAATTTGTACTGTACATTCTGTAAGTTTGTAGGACATTATGATAGGGATTGTAGGGCTTACAATCTCATGCATGAAAGGACAAGAGACATATATAAGATTCAAGGTGAAGTACAACAAGAAGGAAACACTACGCAGTATAACTCTCCTGGGACATGAAACTTCAATCCTCACGGTGGATTCAGAGGAAAAGGACGAGGGGGAGGAATGAGTCGAGGCCGAGGACAAATCATCTGTTATAACTGCGCACATCCAAGACACCTTTCAAGGGATTTTTAGAACCCTTGTACCACTTGCAGCTACTGCAACTCGTTTGACCATGTTACAGAAGATTGTCTTGTGCTGCTAGCTAAGATTCAGGAAAGACGAGGAGCTCAGCAGAACCCACAAGTGAAAATGATCTATGTTGAACCTTGCGGAGAAGACCTTAGAGTCATTGTTATAACCAGAGGAGGCGTTGTTACAGGAGAAGACAGATCGATCCCCAGGAAGACTACAAAAGATTCAAGAATCAGGAAAGCTGCAGATAAGACCCAAACTTTTGATGCAAATAAAGAAAGACAAATAATTGAGGAAGAAAGAACAGAGTTCAGAGGAGACCAAGGTTCTTCATCGAAGACAAAACCAGAAGTAAGAGAGTATGGAATGCCTCATGCATTTGTTCAGTCTGCTTCGCCAAGAGAAGGAAAAGAGGTAAGAAAGCTCATGGAATTTTTACATACTTGTATTAAGTGTATTCAAGATGAAAGCGTTGTACAAGAATTACAAAATCTAATCAGATAATATGAGCTAGGAAAGATAGACCCCTTACTGAATAGGGAAGTACACCAAATTGGTAAGAAGAGAAGGAAAAATAAGGAATTACATTTGAATGCTCAAATAGGAGAGTATGAGATAGATTATGTAGTCCTCGACTTAGGGTCAGAGATCAATGTCATGACGAAGCAAACCTGGGCACAGATGGGAAAACCAAAGTTGATCTATTCCCCTATCAGGCTTAGGATGGCTAACTAGCAAGTTGTCATCCCATTTGGACAACTTGAGCATGTCCCTGTGGACATTGATGGAGTAAGAACATTTGCAAATTTTTAGGTAATTGAAATAGTTGATGATAGTTGTCCTTACCCCACGCTATTAGGAATTGATTGAGCCTTCAATAACTTTATTGTTGTTGACCTAATGAAAAGATGTATGAATTTTGAAAAAGATGGCCTTAGGTTCATCGCACCTTTATATCCAGATGAAGATCAACGGTACACAGAACCTATCAGAGAAGAAGACCACGCATATGCACTAGAAAATATATATAAGCTAATAGCCAGACAACAGGATTACATTAATCCCATAGCCGATGGAAACTTAAGATGGAAAAGTGATAGTGCATGTTCATCAGACTCAGAAGAAGCACTGGAGAACTGGCAGAATAAGATGTATGAAGTATCTACAAGAAGATGTGCTAGATTAACCAGAGAAGACTGTTGTATCGGTACAACCATAAGTAACTTACCCACATTTGATGGTTTGAACCCTTTAGAAACCTTCTTGTCGGACTTTGAAGAAAGTGTACCAATACAACAAAGATTATTGGCAATGGATGAGGCCTTAAAATCCACAACAACAAGATGGTGGGGGGCACACAAAAGTAACATTACAGATTGGATACAGTGTCGTACCCTGATGACAACGAGGTTATCAACACAAGTAGAAGGCTATGAAGTTCACTACACAAGTTGAAGCTGCCCAAAGGACCATGTGTGAAGCTGTGAGGAAGCTTGGAGCAACATCTCTCAAGAGAAGTGGGTTCACAAATTCATCAACACGTTGGACATGACACCTATCAACTGGTACCTTCAAGCAGAGTTGCGCCTCATCACTACAAATTAGCAAGGTATGACTCAGAATTTTGCAACTACCTTCTTATTTGAAAGTCAATATCCATTAGTAGATCAAGCATTACAGATTGTGAGACAGAAAGTATTCGAGGAGGCATCTAGCCTTCCTTTGGAACAAGAAGAGGATGAATGGACTGCGCCTCTCCAGAAACTGCAAGGCTGTTACAACATCAATGCCGATGAAGATGATGATCTAAGGAAGGTGAACATCACAGAAACAGAGGGCCATAGAGATGTGAAAGCACTAGGAGTTGAGCTGCCATTCATTGGACAACCAATCAAGATTAAGAAAGTCAATATTGGAACAGAGCAGACACCAAAGTTTGCAAACGTTGGAGATTATTGGGATGTTGCTACCATTGATAAAATTACAGAGTTACTGCATGAATATCAAGACTTGTTTCCAACCAAGTTCACTGATATGAAGGGCATTAAAGGGCCTATGGGAGATATGAGGATCCCTTTGAAGCCAGATGCTAGATCGGTCAAACAAAGACCTTACAGATTGAATCCTAAATATAAGGAAAAAGTGAAGATTGAGCTTGACAGAATGATGGAAGCAGAAATTATAGAATTTGTCGAAGAGTCAGAATGGATAAGCCCTATAGTGGTGTAAAACAAGAAAACAGGAGAGATCACGATATGTGTAGATCTCAGGAAGTTGGTGATGCTTTCTTGCATGACCCCTTCCCTACACCATTCATTGACGAAGTGTTAGATAATGTGGGAGTCCAGGAGGTCTATTCTTTTAAAAATGGCTTTTCAGGATACAATCATATCTGGATTTCTAAGGAGGACCGCCATAAGACCATGTTTTCCACAGAATGGGGATCCTACCAATATACAGTGATGCCATTTGGATTAAAGAATGCACTAGCCATCTTTTCCAAGGTGGTGGTCGAGGCATTCAAGGAATTTTTGCATAAATTTCTAGAATCATATTTTGATGACTGGACTGTATTTAGTTTGTTGAAAAATCACATTGAATGTAAGGCTAATGTTGGATAAATGCAAGCAGTGTCAAATTGCTTTGAATTTGAAGAAGTGCATCTTCTTCTCACCATTTGGAGTATTGTTAGGTCATATTGTATGCAAGAAGGGATTGATGGTTGATCCATCTAAGATCGTCATTATAGTTGATCTACCCCCTCCTACATCAGTCAAATAGTTGCGCAATGCGTTGAGACACACAGGATATTACAGAAAGTTCATTAAGGGATATGCTCATATTACAACACCCATGGAGAAGTTGTTGAAGAAGGATTGTCAGTTTAGTTGGACAGAGGAATGCCAACAAAGCTTCGACACAATAAAACAGAAAATGGTTATTGTGCCCATCCTGGTTTTCCCATATTGGACCAAGGAGTTTCATGTGCATGTCGATGCATCATCCATTGCATTGGGAGATGTGTTAGCACAACTAGTGATGCAGGAGCATCTCCCACATCAAGCGAGCCAATGCGGAAGCAATTGGACAGCTGGACGAGAGCCAACACAAATTTTGAAAACACCTTGGAAGTTGTTGCATGATCTTAAATGAAGGCATTAAGATGAAGCACATTTGTATATTGTAATCGGACCTTGAGCCTTTAGCTCTTGTCCTTAGTAGGTAGAAAGTATTTAAAGTAGTTAATGCAGGTAGATAGAATTTAATTCTAGATTAGACTGTTTGGCAAGAGGGAAACGGGATATAGAGACCCTCATTGTGTATTGTAACATTAGATTCTGAGCATTGAGAAGAAGAGAATGCAGAGAGCTGTGTAAGAACACCCGTGTACAGATATTTGAATTTAGAGAAGAGTTTGATTCAAATTCATGGTTCGGTGTTTTCTCTGTGTATTGATGTTGAATGATATGCTCATGAATGTTTGCTTCATGTTATACATTTTCTTTATATGTTGTGTATATGATTTCATGTTTGAATCGAAGTCTGAGAGGAAGAAGGAATGAGTTTCAATTGTTTCTTTATTTGAGCCAGAGAGTTCCTGCAAGGAGTGCAGTTGAAGTGTCTGCAAGGAGTGCGTTGACGAAGGGTTCAGATAGAGATAGCTTTTGTTCTCATCTCCGTAGAAGTGCAGTTGAGCACAGGAGCCATGCAAGGAGTGTGCAGGCCGAGTGAAGTTCAGGGTTGCGAACCTGAGAAAGATCTGAAGGACTGCTGCTGCAGGTGTGCGTAGAGTCGAAAGGATTCAACACTTGGAGGTTGTTGAATTTCTGCCGCAATGAGTGCGTGCAAGGTTCATTGAAGGATTCAGAGTTGTAAGAAGCTCAGGAAGGTAAAGCCTTCGAATTTGTTGAAGGACAGTGTAGAGAAGTTGTGCCTTGAAGAGCTAAGCAAGTGTCGTAAGTTTATGATGTAGGTGGAAAAGTTCCGCGGAGGAACACTTAGTCGTTTCGCAGATTTCATCAGGAGGAACAGACGGATGGAGTTCTCCAAGGAGAATCCGTGAATCTCCATGAGTCGTTGGATCTCGCAGAAGTGCAAGGGAGATACACCAGAGTATTTCACAAGGTTCAAAGCTCAGGAGGGATAGAACCATAGATCCAAGCCACAAGGGCAGTCGGATTTACACGTGGCTTCGTATATCGGGGTTTCGTGGGTTGAACCTCCGAAATATTGCAACGGGAATCGCGAAATTGCGATATGCGATATCCCGATGACTACAAGTATAGTGTGGGGCCATAGGAGTTAGTGAGGTGGACAGGTGGCACACCTTATCGAGGTTTTGCAGCGAGAAGTCCCGAACAATCGCATTAGGATTCGCAATATCGCGAACTCCGAAATGTCGATGGAGTGAAGTCGTTGAATAGTCAACTCACACGTGTGTCGGGGTTTCAGCATATCGGGAGTCAGGAGTCGGTAAAGCAATTTGTTTGATATCGTGAGTGGCGAGATCATGATAAGGAAAGTCCCGACGAGGTTAAAGAAGGGTCAACGTTGACTGGTTGTCAAGTTTCGGGGATTCAAGAGACCTATGCTCAACCATTGGATTCGTGAAGTCGTGATTTTCGATCTCCCGAGTGCAAAGAGGGAATCGCACGAAGATTTTTGTGGGTGTAAATTTCCCGAAAGGGAAATAGAAGAACCTGTTGAGAGTTCTTCGGGTTGTGTGAAAGAAGGAAAGATCCTGCGTTGACATGGCCTTCCGACCTGCAGGTTGTGAGGTAGAGGGCGTCGGCATCAGTTTGGTATCAGAGCACAGAAAGGTGCTTTGCTTTCTGTAGCAGAGAAATAAATTTCACCATGCCGCCCAGGAGAAGGGACGTGCAATCACCCGATCCAGAGGATAGGGAAATGTCGAGAAGAAGAGGCCGAGAGATGATAGATCCAGTTGTGGAGAGACAAATGTGTTATCTACGAGCTAGACTCGAAGACATGGAGACAGCTCAAAGACACATAGTCAGTGCGGGGGATCTCAGTGATTCTGAGAGTGAAGTTGAGGTTGAACGAGAAGAAGAAGTTGCAGCTGAAGATGCATCAAATGAGCGTTTGATAAGAGCTATTGCAAGGATGGGTGCAAGAGAAAAGATGGACATTCCAGTTTATGAGGGAAACTTGCATGCAGAGGAGCTTCTAGACTGGATTAGAGCTTTAGACACATACTTCGACTATGAAGACGTCGAAGAGGACAAGAAAGTCAAGCATGCTGTCACGAGATTGAAGGGACATGCAACATTGTGGTGGGATGAACTACAAGCTGACAGACGCTGCAAGGGAAAGCAGAAGATCAAGAGCTGGGACAGAATGATCGCGAAGATGAAGGCAAAATTCATCCCAAGAGATTATCAAATTACTCTGTTCAGGAGGATGCAGAACCTGAGATAGAAGCTGATGACAGTGAAGGAATACACTGAGGAATTCTATAAACTGAACATCAGGGCAGGTCATCGGGAGAGTGATGATGAGAAGGTTGCCAGATATATGAATGGCCTGAGATATGATATCCAGGATGAGATGAGCATGGTAACCATCCGAACGGTGGAAGATGCTTATCAGATGGCTCTGAAAGCTGAGGAGAAGCTGAGCCGAAAACAGAGTCAGAGGGACCGAAGCAGAAGTCATCCAAGAGGAAAATTAGTTGCCCAGGATAAATACCAAAAGCCCAAGGAAGAATGGAAGAAACCTCACACTTGAACTGAGAGAGGTGGAACCTCACAGCGAGGGAAGCAATATGTTGAACAGAAAGGGCAGCATAATGAGCAGAGAGGAGATTATGATGACAACAACACTTTTCCTCATACTAGAGGTAGAGGAAGAGGAGGAGGTGTAGTAATAACATGCTTCACATGTGGAAAGAATGGGCACAAGTCTTACGAGTGTCCAGATAAAAAGAAGGACATTGGAGAAGCTCACATCGCCGAAGCATAGAGGTGGGATGTTGAGGTAGAAGAAGCTGAAGGTGGAAGATCGTTGATGATGCGAAAAGTCCTTTTGACACTTGAGAAGGAGGTGGAAAGTTCAGTCCAAAGGACCAGACTTTTCAGGATAGCTTGCAAGACCAAGGACAGGGTATGCAAGGTCATTGTAGGCAGTGGTAGCACGGATAATCTCGTTTCTACAGAGATGGTAGAGAAGTTGGAGCTGGAAACGACTGATCATCCAAGACCATACAGAGTTTTGTGGCTACAAAAAGGACACCGGGTAATTGTCACTAAACAATGTTTAGTTAAATTCAAGATAGGAGGATATAATGATAAGATATTGTGTGATGTCATTCCTATGGATGTTTGTCATCTATTGCTGGGTAGACCATGGAAATATGACAGGAATGTGATTCATGATGGGAGAATGAACACATACACCCTAGAGAAAAATGGGAGGACACACATGTTGCTTCTAATCAAGGATAAAGAGGTGAAACCGGAAGTAAGCAATACAATACTTCTCATGAGTGGAAAGGAACTTCTTATAGAGGTTAAGAAGAAGGAGGATCCACAGTTTATTGTGGTCAGAAAACCAAAGATTGTTCTGACTAGAACAAGAGTGGATGATTTACCAGAAGAAGTTTAGGAACTGCTAGAAGAGTTCGTTGACATCATAGTGGATGAATTACCTCGTTTGTTACCACCTATTAGAAGTGTGAGTCATCACATTGATCTCATACCAGGAGCTAGTTTGCCGAACAAAGCCGTGTACAGATTGACGCCGCAAGAGAATGAAGAGGTTAAGAGGCAAGTCCAGGATTTGTTGGACAAAGGTTTGGTCAGGGAGAGCTTGAGTCCATGTGTTGTTCCAGCAGTACTCAGTCCAAAGAAAGACGGAGGCTGGAGAATGTGTACTGACTCGAGGGCGATCAACAAGATAACCATGAGGTACAGATTTCCATTGCTGAGGATGGATGATCTGATGGATTGCTTGAGTGGAGCAAGGTATTTTTCAAAGATTGATTTGAAAAGCGGTTATCATCAGATCCGCATGAGAGAAGGTGACGAGTGGAAGACAACATTCAAAACAAATGAAGGGTTGTATGAATGGCTTGTTATGCCGTTTGGCTTAACAAATGTGTTGAGTGCCTTCATGATATTGATGAACGAAGTCCTGAGGGAGTTCATCAGAAAATTTGTCATTGTGTATTTGGATGAAATATTGGTTTACAGTAGAACAGTGGCGGAGCATCTGAAGCATTTGGCTACAGTGATGCAGAGGTTACAGCAGGAGAAGTTGTTGATAAATATGAAGAAGTCCTCATTCATGAAGACAGAGCTCATTTACTTGGGATTTGTTATTTCGGCAAATGATTTGAGGATGGATCCAGATAAAGTGGAAGTAATCAAGAATTGGCCATCACCGAGAAATATTTTCGAGGTGAGAAGTTTTCACGGATTGGCTAGTTTCTACCGGAAGTTCATCAGGAATTTCAGTGGAATTAGCACAGCAATGATGGATACAGTGAAGAAAAGACATAAATCTTTTCACTGGACAGAAGAGGCTGAGAAAAATTTTAATCTGTTGAAGAGGAAGATTACAGAACAACCAGTTTTGGTGTTGCCATATTTCCAGAAGACATTTCAGGTGAAATGCGATGCAAGCGGATTTGCAATCGGGGCAGTCTTGAGCCAGGAAGACAGGTCGATAGCGTATTTCAGCGAGAATATGAATGAAGCGAAATTGAAGTACTCCATTTATGATAAGGAGTTTTATGTTATCATCCAGGCATTGAAGAAATGGAGGCATTACTTAATTCCCAAGGAATTTGTCTTGTACAGTGACAATCATGCATTGCAGTTTGTGACTCAATAGGAGAATTTGAATCAGAAACATGTCAAATGGGTTGAGTATATGAAAAATTTCACATTTGTGATTAAACATATTTCTGGTACTGCTAACAAAGTGGTTGATGCTTTGAGCAGGAAGTGTTTGTTGTTGTAGGAGTTCAGAGTCAAAACATTGGGTTTTGATGATCTCAGGGACATGTAAGCAGATGATCAGGATTTTAAGGAGGCGTATGAAGCAGCTGAGAATCCAATTCTTAGAGACAGAAGCTCGTGGATAGAGTACATGATCCAGGAAGGATTATTGTTCAGAGATAATCAACTGTGTATCCGAAATGCTCCATGAGGGAGAACTTGCTGAAGGAGAAACACAGTGGAGGATTGGTAGGACACTTTGGTCATGACAAGACGTTCGCAAAGTTGAACGAGTCATATTTTTGGCCGAGAATGCAAGCAGATGTCAAGAGATTTGTAGACAGATGAAAAAATTTCCAACATTCGAAAGGAAGGAAGAAGAATGCGGGATTTTATCAACCATTGCCCATACCAGAGAGGCCATGGGATGCAATTAGCATGGATTTTGTATTGGGGTTGCCAAGAACACAAAGAGGTGTTGACTCAATCTTTGTGGTAGTGGATAGATTTTCCAAAATGGCACACTTCATTCCATGTCAGAAGACCAGTGACGCAACTCACATTGCGAACTTGTTTTTCAAAGAGGTCATTCGACTTCATGGGTTGCCAAGGAGTATAGTTTCGGATCGAGATACAAAGTTCATAGGGCATTTTTGGAGGACCTTATGGAAGAAGCTGGGAACTAACTTGTCATTTAGTTCATCTTATCACCCTCAGACGGATGGAAAGATGGAGGTTGTAAAAAGAAGTCTGGGAGACTTGCTGAGAAGCTTGGTGACAGAACACCACAGCCAGTGGGACAACATATTACCACAGGCAGAGTTTGCGTATAATGACTTAGTGAATAGGAGCACAGGGCAGAGTCCATTTCATTTTGTCTATGGCATGCAGCCAAGAGGAATTTCTGAACTGAGGGATTCATAACAGACTGCAACTAGGAGCACTAGCATAGAAGATTTCGCAGAGGCGATGAAGGAACTTCACAGTCAGGTGAAGGAATGATTGTTGGAATCAAGCCAGGAGTATAAGCGTAGAGCCGATCAGCATAGAAGACAACTTCAATTTGAGGTTGGTGATCTGGTTCTGGCACATTTGAGGAAAGAAAGGTTCCCGAAAGGAACATACAACAAGATGAGGATGAAGAAAATCGGGCCATGTAGGGTCTTGAAGAAATTTGGGGCGAATGCCTATGAGATTGAATTACCCGATGGGATCGGAATTTCTCCGATATTCAATATCTCGGATTTGTACCCATATAAGGCTAAGGAAACAGAGACTGGAGAAGAGCAGCCAGTGATCCAGTGGCGAAAGCAGATGCCAACTGCAGATAAGTCGCAGATGGAGTGCATACTAGATAAAAGAGTAAGTAAGAGGACCAGGCGAAAGCAATACTTTGAGTATTTGGTCAAGTGGAAGAACCATCCAGTTGAAGATGCCATCTGGGAGACTTAAGCAGAGATACAGAAGCATGGATAGACCGTGCAGGAGCTCATGGACAGGAGCCCATGAAAATTTTCAAGCGAGGGAGTATGATGCAAGCAAGCCAACGCGGAAGCAATTGGATAGTTGGACGAGCGCCAACACAAATTTTGAAAACACCTTGGAAGTTGTTGCACAATCTTAAATGAAGCCATTAATATGAAGCACATTTGTATATTGTAATTAGACCTTGAGCCTTTAGCTATCGTCCTTAGTAGGTAGAAAGTATTTATAGTTAATGCTGGTAGATAGAATTTAATTCTAGATTAGACTGTTTGAGAGCGCAAGAGGGAAACAAGATATAGACACTCTCATTGTGTATTGTAACATTAGATTCTGAGCATTGAGAAGAAGAGCATGCAGAGAGCTATGTAAGAGCACCCATGTACAGATATTTGAATTTAGAGAAGAGTTTGATTCAAATTCATGGTTTGGTGTTTTCTCTGTGTATTGATGTTGAATGATATGCTCATGAATGTTTGCTTCCTGTTATACATTTGATTTATATGTTGTGTATATGATTTCATGTTTGAATCAAAGTCTGAGAGGAAGAAGGAATGAGTTTCAATTGTTTCTCTATTTGAGCCAGAGAGTTACTGCAAGGAGTGCAGTTGAAGTGTCCGCAAGGAGTGCGTTGACGAAGGGTTCAGATAGAGATAGCTTTTGTTCTCATCTCCATAGGAGTGCAGTTGAACACATGAGTTGTGCAAGGAGTGCGCAGGCCAAGTGAAGTTCAGGGTTGCGAACCTGAGCAAGAGTTGAAGGACTGCTACTGCAGGTGTGCACAGAGTCGAAAGGATTCAACACTTGGAGGTTGTTGAATTTCTACCGCAAGGAGTGCGTGCAAGGTTCGTTGAAGGATTCGGAGTTGTAAGAATCTCAGGAAGGTAAAGCCTTCGAATTTGTTGAAGGACAGTGCAGAGAAGTTGTGCCTTGAAGAGCTAAGCAAGTGCTGTAAGTTTATGCTGTAGGTGGACAAGTTCCGCGGAGGAACACTTAGTCGTTTCACAGATTTCATCAGGAGGAACGGACGGACGGATTTCTCTGAGGAGAATCCGCGAATCTCTGTGAGCCGTTGGATCTCGCAGAAATGCAAGGGAGATACGACAGAGTATTTCACAAGGTTCAAAGCTCATGAGGGATAGAACCATAGATCCAAGCCACAAGGGCCGTCGAATTTACACGTGGCTTCGTATATCGGTATTTCGTGGGTTGAACCTCCGAAATATTGCAACGAGAATCGCAAAATCGCGATACGCGATATCCTGATGGCTACAAGTAAAGTGTGGGGCCATAGGAGTTAGTGAGGTGGACAGGTGGCACACCTTATCGGGGTTTCGCAGGGAGAAGTCCCGAACAATCGCATTAGGATTCGCGATATCGTAAACTCCAAAATGTCGATGGAGTGAAATCATTTGCATAGTCAACTCGCACGTGTGTCAGGGTTTCAGAATATCGGGAGTTGGGAGTTGGTAAAGCGAGTTGTTTGATATCGCAAGTGGTGAGATCGCGATAAGGAAAGTCCCGAAGAGGTTAAAGAAGGGTCAGCGTTGACTGGTTGTCGGGTTTTAGGGATTTGAGAGACCTACGCTCGACCATTGGATTCATGAAGTCGTGAGTTTCGATCTCCCGAGTGCAAAGAGGGGATCGCACGAAGATTTCTGTGGGTGTAAATTTCTCGAAAGGGAAATAGAAGAACCTTTTGAGAGTTCTTCGGGCCGTGTGAAAGAAGGAAAGATCCTGCATCGACGTGGCCTTTTGACCTGCGGGTTGTGAGGTAGAGGGCGTCAACATCAACTAGGAACAAGAGACATTGACCACCCGTTAGCTTTTGCTAGCAAGACGCTATATACAGCTGAGATTAACTATACCACTATTGAAAGAGAGGGATTAGCCATGGTGTATGCATTGCAAAAATTTCGCCACTACTTGTTGGGCGGGCACTTTAAAATGTTTACTGATCACTCTGCGTTGAAATACCTAGTCAACAAGCCAGTGTTGGGCGGGCGAATATGCATATGGCTTCTGCTATTTCAAGAATATGATTTTGAGATCATAGTAAAACTAGGGAGAATGAACAATGGTCTTGATCACTTGTCGAGGTTGGAACATGGAGAAGAGCTGACCAGTTTGGAGGATACACTACCGGATGCACAACTACTAGCCATTAGAAAGATCGATGACCACTTCATAGAGATAGTCCAGTTCCTATCAACAAGAATGGCACCTAGTGAGTACACAATTCCTCAGAAGAAACAACTAGTAGTGAGCGCTACAGATTTCTCACTTATAGTCAGACATCTATACAAGATGGGACCTGATGAGATATTGAGAAGATGTGTTATGGAGGAAGAATGACCACTGATACTTGCAGAAGCTCATGAAGGCATCACAGGAGGACATTATGCAGGGAAATCAACTGTGCATAAGGTTCTTAGAGCTGGCCTTTGGTGGCCTACCTTACACAGAGATGCTAAAGACTATTCTAGAGCCTGCGATGTATGCCAAAGAGTTGGGAAACCATCCAGAATAGATGAAATGACATTAGCACCACAAATGACTCTACAAGCATTTGAGAAATGGGCAATTGACTTCATTGGACCTATCAATCTACCAAGAAAGCATAGAGGAGCAAGGTACATAATTACTGCGACAGAGTACTTGACTAGATGGGTTGAAGCAAGAGCAGTCAAGGACTATAGTGCAACTATAGTTGTGCGCTTCATATTCGATGACATCATAACCCGGTTTGGATGCCCAAAGATCCTTATGAGTGATCAAGGAAGACATTTCATCAATAAGATAGTTGAATCCTTGACTGAAGAATTTGCAGTCCACCATCAGAAGAGCACACCGTACCATCCACAAGCAAATGGGACAGTTGAAGCATTCAACAAGATTTTGGAAACAAAACTAACCAAGATTTGTTGTGTGAATAGAGATGATTGGGATTTAAGAGTACCAGCAGTGTTATGGGTCTATAGAACCACTTGCAAGAAGCTAAAAATGCAGACCCCTTTTACGTTGGTATATGGTCTTGAAGCTATTGTTCCAATGGAATATTTGGTACCAAGCCTAAGAATTGTTGCCTTTACAGATATGGATGACACTGGAGTTATTCAAGAGAGGCTTGCGCAGTTGGTAGAACTTGAGGAAGATAGATTCACTGCAGGATTCCATCAGCAGGTTCAGAAGGAAAGAGAGAAGGCCTATCATGACAGACACATCAAGAAGAAGG
>ML801820.1:26800-46917 GCA_009831015.1 Picea engelmannii
AATAAAATATCAGCAATATGCAAAACTCAGAAAATATAGACACAAAGATATTCGGTCTAACTTCGACCCTGGAAAAACCCATAAGGGGAAAACCAGTGAGAGAGGGCTTTGTATTATTTATGAGCTTCTGAGAAATTCTTTTACAGCATATTCATCTTCGGATATTTACACAAACTTATCTGGACATTCCTGTAGCTTTGCTCCTCGATTTCTGAACCAGAAATTCGTACAACTGTACGACAATTAATGTTGTACGGACTGTCTCGAAATTCATGCCAAAACTCTGCTAAGACTCAATTTATGTGCCACTAAATGTTATTCGGCAGCCTTGGAATGCATGCCAATACTCCCAGAAATTACAGTTGTTGTCTCTTTTCTTCAGCTCGACCTCTCTCTTGCTCTCTCTTGTTCTCTCAACAAGAATTCTTGAGCTCCTCTTGTTCTCTCAACAAGAATGCTTCAACTTCTCTTTTTCTTGGCATCTCACCAAGAACCTCTTGGCATCTCACCAAGAGTATCTTGCTCTCTCAACAAGATTGTTGTTTCTTACCCAAGAATGGGTGCCCCCTCTTGCCCAAGTCGACCTCATGAGGGAAGGTGAGGAGTTTTCTAATCTAACGGTTGAGATTGGATCAAATGGGTGGCTGAGATTTGGTGTCTCTTCACTCACCCTCACTTTAATCATAAAGTCACCTTTTAATTTGCATCTCACAAATTAAATGACTAGGACCCACATTCGGCAATTTTTCCCCTTAGGCGCCTAGGGAAGAGAAACACTTGCCTTGGTACTTTATTTTAATTAAAAATTCAACATGTATTACTCTATATTTTAATTCAATTTAGTTTAGCTTTTAAGAACTGTCATCTTCTTATAAAGCTTATAAATTCGAATTAAAAGACTTCTTACTATCTTGTATGACCCTGCAATCATTGTATTTGGTTATCTTGATTAGTATTCTTCATACCCTTTCCAATTACTCCATCTGATCATTGATTTCTAAATCACTGGTTTATTCGAATACTTGATAAGTTGTTCTTCTCGTCACTGAGTTATCCCATTGATCCACAATTTCATAAACACAAAAAACCATTATTTTCTTAAGTTACCAAGCATCCTTAGCCTACAACCCTAAGGAGTTTCTTGGAGTGATAACAGAAGGCAAAGAGCAGAACACAGAGGATGCACTGCGTAGCCTAGAGTCGAAGTAAAATAGGAAGATCATATCTGAAGTGCCTCAGGACAAGTCACATGTGAGTGTTAGGGGCCTGTTGGCCCTTGGGTATGGAAGCAAGTGAAGATCAAGGAAGAAAATGGAGAATGCAAACTTCATGAAAGACACGGTGACTGTTATTTGGTCGAAGTGAAAAAAAGAGCAGAAAAGATGGAGCAAAGCCCAAGAAAGCAAGTCGTTGGAAAAGGAGATTGAGAATGACAAGTCAACAAGGAAGAAGGATCGTGGACAACTCAACAAGTGGAAAAAGCCACCGTTGGATGCTTTGGAGCATCGCGTGAGAAGAAAGGAAAGACATGTTGGCGAAGCCCTGAAAATATGGGTCAGGTTGACCTAGGGTTTTAGACACCTAGGGTTTTGGTGTCTAGTGTTTTGGACGCCTAGGTTTCGGCCTAAGGTTGTCGGTGAGCTATTGTAATGTATAAATAAAGGTCTAAAGGACCTGGGTCGGGTCGGTACTTTTGGGTTGGTAAGATATTGCTATTGATTTAGTTTTATTGTTGATGTGAGTGAGTATTGTATCGAGAGAGAGAAGTGCTAAGAGTGAGAGTCTTCTGGTATTGTAAGATCTTTAGTTGGGTGCGAAGATCAACCCTGCAGCTAGGTGTGCAAGGAGGGGAGAGAAAGAGAGGAGAAGAGAAGAGATCTGCTAGCTAAGAGCACAGGCAAGAACTGTATGCTTTACCTTAATATATTATAGAACAGTTATGTGGACGTAGCCCTAGAGAGAGGGTGAACAACATATATTTATTGTGGTGTGTGATTGATATTCTATCTCTGTCATTGATATACTATGATTGCATTACTGTGTTAGATCGGATAGTAGATGTGCATAATAGATATAAGTTGATAAGTGATATATGAACATTGTGTTGTTCTTGTGTTAGATCCACTTGATATTCCCTTTGGTTATAGACATCTCTGTCCTGCAACCCCCTCATAGTTGCTTCGGGTGAGACTGCATCTGCTTCGCAGGTGTTGCCGAAAGGGCCAGTAGCTAGGGCTTGTTGGTGTGCTCTTGGAGCTGAACCCTGGGTCTACCCATGTGCTAACAACGGTGTTGATGGTTCTGTTCCCCTGTTGTTACTTGTTGCCTACATTTCCTCGATTTTCTTGAGGAACTGTCGAATGTCTGTCAGCTCCTCTTGAATCCTGTCTCTTTGGTGTGTAGCATGGTCAAAATCCTTGACTAGACAATCCTGGACCATTTGGGCTATCATTTCCCCATCGTCATCTGTGATTGTATACACTGGAGGTGTTCTTTGGGCCTTCATTTTCTTGCGCGCTCCTGTTGTCTGCGTGGTTGGCCTCTTATTTCCCCCTGGTTCCTGTGAGTTGGGACTTGTTGTGGTCCCTTGCGTGGCCTCTGCCTGTTTCTGTTGTTCTTTGGTCGACTATGTATTCTCCTTCTTCCCCTTCTGGGTTCCTATCTTAGTTGTCCCTTCGTCTGTTTGTTTTGTCTTTGTCTGGCTCGTCCTCTGTTTCTTGGGCACTTGGATTTCTTGAGGCTGTGTTTCTCCCTGCCCTGCCTCTTCGTTCACTATCCTTTCCAACAATTCTTGGGTAAGGACTAGAGTCCTCCATTCATCTTCCCAGTCTTTGATCACAAGGTCAATGTCACCCTCTGTGATACAGTAGCGCATCTGTAGCCACTGCTTATCAAGATCCTTCCGCGTCTATATCTACATTGTGTGTCGTGTGGCATTGAAGTTGGCAATGTCCCTAAATCGTGCAACAACCTGTGGTGTGATTCTCCACATGTTGGAGATGGCTTCCTGCAGGTCACGTAGGTATCCTTCAAATATGGACCCGTTCATCCTTCTGTGCCTAGCATCCGACGTAGCTCTCAACAATAAGTATCTTGCTCCCTGGTTCGATTTGGGTCTGGTGCAAAAAGTTACATACCTTGGTTCTCTCCAGCCCATAAAGGCTATTAGCATGATTAACCATGAATAGTGAAACTTTGTTCCTAGATCCTGCGCATCCTTGCAGTCATCCAAGAACAAGTTCAAGAGGTATGGTGCCCAACTCACTGAGGTGCCTTCGACGCATTGAGTTGTAACTGCAACAAATCCATCTGGAACTTCCTCCTTGCGGCATTTTCGTAGCAACTTACATGCTAATATTTTTGCGCCCAATTGTGTTGTGGCATCATTGATTCTCTTGGTAATGATCCCTCGTGTCCCCTTGTCAGTTCCATACTTCTTCTTCATCTCTTTTGCTAATGTTTTCTCCTTGGTTTTGTCGTCTAGAAAATGTATTGGATCCATGCCTCAGGATGGCAACCTTGTTATGCTTGCAATAAGCTCTACGTCTATTGAGACGAGGTTGTCCAACCATATGTCCCCACCATGTGTGACTGCTAACAATTGTTTGACGCATGCGTTGGTGTACTGACCTTTGCCAAAATGTGGTAGATCCAACAGACCTAAGATTCATGTTTTCTCCAATCCTGTTGCCCAACAGAGTGGCCGATCCATTGGTTTCCCAACTGAATTTAGGCCCACCATCTCCATGTACACTCTCTTTGCAAATTTCGGAAACTTGTTTATGCCTACTACATCATGGTCCGAGTATTTGAGCTTCCCTATATGACCTAGCAGGTATGGTTTCACCTGTACCCCATCTAGTATACACGGTAGAATGATTGTTGCGACAAGTTGCTTGCGAGGTGACCTGGGTACATGTTGCTTGTCTTTCTTTGGTGGTGGTGGCTGGCTCGAGGTTCCAACGACTTTCGATTGTTCCTCAGAATACCATTCTGACCAACTCATGACATCTTCTACTGTTCCTTCCGGTGGGTGGTATGAAACGGTAGTTTGAGACTCATATGGATCAACTGCTACTTCCAGATTCAGTGCCATTCCATTGACTCTCGGAGTTGCTTCGGTGTTCTCTAGTTGTACCTCCTTTAGGGTTTCTGCATCCTGGTTCTGCGACTCCTGTATCTTTGTCGATCGATCTATGTTCATGCCCTCCGGTGCTAGTTGTTTGGTTTCTTCCACTATAGGTGTGGGGTTCACCGGTGTTGTGTCTGGAGATGGGATTTTGTCGACATTGACGATGTCCGACAGTTGTTGTTCACCTTCTTCCAAATGTACTCGTGACCTGGTTTTAACTCTGGTTTTTCTGGTAGTCTGGCTAGCTTCTGTTGGCTTTGGTGGTGCCATGGTGGTGAATGTCGAACGTTTGTTGGGTTTGAATGGTCTCTGCGACCTCTATGAGCTCTGTTATGTGCTCCTTAGCCTCTATCGCTCTCTGTCTATTCTCTTTTCACAAATGGACTCTTTGTTCCCGCGTCTGTGTGTTGTATGGGTATCCCATGAAGCTTGTCGATGACGCTTCCTTAATTGTGGGTTCAATGCACCTTCGGTTCTTTCGTACTTGTCATTAATCTGCCTTGGCGACTCCAGTTGGCGCGATTACTGTGGTGTCCCATCAGTCCTTTCTGTCCTTTAATTCCGCCTGACTTCGTCTTGTCGTATTGCTTTTGCCGACTTTCCTTTTCCCGCTTATTTCCCTTTTGACGTGGCCATTGTCCTTCTCCTCACCAATTCTGTGTTCCTAAATATGCATGTCCTTTCTTTCTTCGACGCACTGCACTTCTATTGCTTTTTTTTACTGTGTGATGGGTGGTCGACTATCCTTATACAACTTTAGTCGGCTCCCATTGATCATCCCTCTAAGTTATGCGCCCGATTAGTCTTTCAACTGTACATATCCTCCATTTGTGATAGATTTTACTTCGTATGGTCCTAACCAATGCATCCTGAGCTTTATGGGGTGCTGAAACGATTTATTGCCATACATTAGTACTAAATCGCCTTCGTCGAAAGTTTTCTTCTTAATGTTTCTATCATGCCAAGCTTTGTCCCTTGCTTTCTGAACTTGTTGGTGGAATCCTACTAGGATCCGATCTTCCTTCATGGTCATTAACTGATTTAGTCGCTCCTGTACTGTGCATCACTCTGTCATATGTGTAATTGTTGCTATGCGTAAGCTTGGTACTAGGAATTCTAATGGCACTACTGCTTCTTGGCCATAGACCAGTTTAAATGGCGTGTGCCCTGTCAACTTTTTGCACATAGTCCTGTAGGCCCATAATACTGCTGGTACTTTGAGGTCCCAGTCAACCCTGTTGATGTTACAGATCTTTGTCAGCACATTCTCCAGGATTTTCTTGAATGCTTCCACTGTGCCATTTACCTGTGGGTGATATGGTGTGCTCTTCTAATGATGGACTTCAAAATCTTCAGTCATAGCGCTGATGGTGTTGTTTATAAAGTGCGTGCCTTGGTCGCTCATCAAAACTCTTGGGCACCCAAATCGAGTGATTACTTGTTCAAATAAAAAGTGTGTTGTTGTTTCGGCGCTACAATCCTTTATTGGCGCGACTTCTGTCCATCTTGTTAGGTACTCCGTCATGGTGATAATGTACCTAGCTCCTGTTCTTTTTGCTGGTGGGTTGATTGGTCCTACAAAGTCTATTGCCCACTTGTTGAATGCCTACAATGTTACTTGTGGTCGTAATGGCATCTCGTCCCTTCTGTTGGGTTTACCTACCCTTTGACAGACATCACATCTTTGATAGTACTCTTTTGGGTCTTTATGAATCGTCGGCCACCATAGTCCTACGCGTAATACCTTCTGCGCGGTAGCTTTGCCTGCATAATGCCCTCCTGCTATTCCTTCATGAGCTTTTGCTAAAACTCTTGGTCTTTCGTGTTCTAACACAGATCTTCGTAAAATGCTATCTGCACCCATTTTGTATAAGTGTCCTGCGATTAGTTGATAGTCTGCAGACCGAACTACCAGATTTTTCTTCTGCGCGGTGTTATATTATTGCGGTGTAGTACCCGTGTTCAAGTACTTAATGATATCTGTGAAGTGTTCATCAACGATCTGGACTGAAAATAATTGTGCGTTTGGAAAGTTGTCCACTAAGTTTGTAGGTTCTTCGCTATTTGTGACTCTTGATAGGTGGTCAGGTCCTGCATTCAATTTTCCTGGCTTAACTATTACTTCAAAGTCAAATTCTTGAAATAGGAGTAACCATCGATAGATTCTCCCCCCAACACTGGCTTGTTGACCAGGTATTTCAGGGCTAAGTGATCTGTGAACATCTTAAAGTGTTTCCCCAATAAGTAATGTTTGAACTTTTGCAGTGTGTAGACCATAGCTAGGCCATCTCTCTCCGTAGTGTTATAGTTCTGCTCTGATTCTTATAGTTTTCTGCTCGTAAATGTTATCGAGTGATCCAAGTCTCCCGCTTCTGGTTGCACCAACATAGCGCCGGGTGTTATGGCTGATGCATCTACATGCACGTGGAATGTCTTCTCCCAGTCTGGAAATACTAATATTGGTGCGGTGACCATCTTTTCCTTCAGGGTATCCATACGGGGAAAGCTCAGGGAAGTGATTGATTTCTGTACTTTGAAGAAGCGGGTTGTCAGGCTCGTGGCAGTGTCTCTCTTGTGAGAGAACTGTCGAAGACTGTTTGGTGGTGCGTTGGGCAATAGCTACAGGGATCTGAGACTTTCTGTCTGGATTGTTGCTGAAGCCTTGGAAGAGAAGTGGGGCAACTGAAGAAATGTTGAGCAGAGAAGGGGCACACTTCCTAGGGTGGGACATGCATGTGGGAAATGCGAGTCCGTAGGCTAATTGCAATAGTTGGCACCTTGACTTAAGATTAATTGTTGAGTATAGACCTTAGTTCGGCCTAGGAATCCTTCCTTGGTGGAGTTCTAGCCTGAGCTCGGGGTGATCTGCTGCTGAAAATTTATGAGCAACAGAGTCTATGGCTGGGAGGAAAGTCTGAGGTCTGCACGTAGTTGGTGATTTACATAAAAGATAAGCGTTCTTATGCATAATTACATGTTGTTTACTGTGTATAATATATTTAATATGTTGTTGTAAATGTTTATATATTTATGCATGGTTTATATATGTTGTAGAACTACATGTGTGTTCATATGCAATGCAATTTAAGTTAATGAGATGATATTTGAGATATTTCAAACTTGTTGATGGTAGTAATTATCATCTTAAGATATCAAAGCCGTAAAGGAAGCAATTCTAAGAAAATATGTAAGTCTAATGTGACTGAAAAGAAAAGAACTGGTGTCATGCGATCAACCTGTGTGGCTAGGGACGTGACACTATGGTATCGATAACGAGGATTGTTACAGTAAGAACACTCATACACAATCGGTTCACCACCAAGTGAATGGAGAGAAGATTCAATACATCTAGCAACCATGCAAGCCATGGACGAAGTCCCAGATCCAATGCCCCCCCCATTCCGAATCGTTATTTCTTCATCGAGATTAAGATGAGGGTGAAATACACATCAATTGCTAATTAAACGTTGTGTATATACCCTCTCAACAAAGGTGACTAACCAAGGGAGTGTTGTGCATATAAAGTATAATTGATTGTTGGAAGTAATGCTTTGTCCCATGCATGTTGTGTAAAAGACATAGGTGAACAAAAAATGATGTGTGCAAGAGGTGGGTGAGTGCTACACGCTGAAAACACACCTTACAAGAGTATGCATAGATTGCTATAGCTCATTACCAAGACATCCAAAGCACAGAGTGTTCCTGCACTCAAGAATACACTGATCGAGAAATTGAGACAATAACACACATATTTCAACATTTAATGGGGATTTTTATTTTGCTTAGGAGAAAATTACATAGGGGTGAACTATAAACAAAGTTTGTGTATTGTTACTCATTGTCAACACGGAAATTGCAGATGGTCATGGCTCAGAGACACCTTCACAAAACATGGACATGCTCCTTGACTCCTTCGTCCATCGAACTTTGAGCAGGTTGCACTCTTTGAGCTTTCATTTCTGCTACTATACTCCCCCAAGTTTTCCTTGCATTTCCCCTTTTCCCTCTTCACTATAGTCTTCATTGTTTTAATGGGCCGCCTTTGGAAGGCCAACCATCTAGTGGTTCATTTCCAGCTTTGCCAAAAAAGACAAAATAAAATAAAAAGAACAATTACAAATTTACAAGATGATCCAATTCGAAGCATACCTCTCTTTGTGTTCACACACTCCTCTTGCCTCAGTGCTCGAGGGTGCGATGAGCGCCTTGGGCTCACTTGGTGGATACTACCCCCAATCAGATGCTTTGCAACTCTAAGAGGTAAGATGGTCAAACCCACCCACTTGTCTTTGTGTTCACACACTCTTCTTACCTTGGTTTTGGGGGTAATGAGGGCCATGGACTCGCTTGATAAATACAACTATGCAATTGGTTGTCGACCAATAATTTAAAATAACATAATAAAACTTAGAACAAATCCTTGAAAGAGGTTGAACATCATGCTTAGAAAGAGAAAAGAAAACGCAACACCAAGCTAACAAGTTTGAACGTTGTATAGCTTAGCTCGAGGAGAAATAAAGAGTCATTAAACAAACCCATACAACATCAAACGTTCCACAATCGCTATCCTCACCCTTAAACTAGCCTTAGCCTTCGAGAATTAGGAGCCTTAACCGCAGTTTATGGATGAGAAACGTAACCGCAGTTTATGGATGTCAAAAGACAGCGAAGCAAAAGGGATGGATGAAGGAAGGGGGAGGGGAGGCGATAGAAATGGGTGGGTGGGTGCGTGAGAAAGCAAGCAGGGCAAGGCAGGACGGGCAATGGCGTGTTGGGAAAGGCGTTTTATTGAAGAAGAGGAAATTGCTCATCATTTTATTCCAATCGGTGCGTTTTTTTCTGAAGAAAATCTCGGCTCATCTTCAGAGCCGCGACCGCCCGTCTAATATTTTCCTCTCATATCGACATCTGGGCAACTGTGCTCCTTCTCCGTTTTAAAATTCATTGAACTCGCATTATTTATTTAGGTAACGCCCCTTCTCTGGAAATTAGTAGACTACGTTGGATGCCCAGTATTGGTCCCGCGAGAGGTTCGAGGAGAAAAACGCGCGCAAGCATCTCCATGTGGCTGCTGCTGGTGATTTTTTCGAGTATTGTGCGATAATATGCTCTCTCTTTCCCACTGGGCTAACTACTATAGACCGCAGTGAGACTGGAACCCGCAACGACTGATAGGCACTGGAACGAGGTGAATGCAACGAGTAAAACTTTGGACATGCCAGAGTCCCAGAATGGAATAAGCTCTATGCATTTTGGTTTTATGGGTTTTTGCACAGAACCTTAAGTTACTCTTTCTTTGTTTTTGAACAGAGCAGATGGAGTCCTTTAAAGCTATGCTGGAAGATGAATGGTACATGCCAGGGGGCCAGGATTCGAACTCTCTCATGGACGAACTGGCATATTCTTCTTCCTTCGTTTCTGCCCCTGAAACATCAAGTGTGTTCAGTTTGGATCCTTCCCGTCTACAGTCATTCATGTCTTTTGTCCCCAAAAAGAAAACGCTTCCAAATACAACCATGTCTTCTCTTCTAGACGCTGGTGCGGGTGCTTCCAATACAAGCAATTTCGATGGCAATGTGGGATTGATGGGGAGTCCCTCGTTGCCTCCTCCTGTCAATTTTGGGATTGGGGGAGCCATGGTTTCGGGGTTTAATGCACCGTCGCTTCTTTTTAACCCCAGCGGGATTCAGCTACTCGGTTCCTCCATGCCCTCCTCAACTCAGGTTGGCAGTCTGAGTCCTTGCCTGCAATTCGCAGGCAACGACTATAATGGCCTGCTCGTCAATGGCGGCGTAGCAGACAGTGGCCTGAGCGGTCTTCTCGTCAGAGGCGGTCACGATCCCAGGTCGTCGTCGTTAGGCAGTAGGTCTAAAGCTGAGCGTGGCCAGGTCACGTTGTTTCAGAAGCGAGCCACGGCTAGGCATTCCTCGCCAACTCCATTGCCTGACGAAGAGAGCCCCAATACCAGGGCACTGCGCAAGTCTCCCAAGGGAGACGGTATCCGGGTCCAGAGTTCGAATCTCGAGGAGGAAGGGGAAGAGCCATTGGGAGGAGAAGACAACATGGACGACGATAGCGGAGGCGGTGGGTCAGGGTTGCTTTATGAAACCGACGACGCCAAACCGGAACAAGTCATGTCAGGTCAAGATGGCCCCGCCCCTGGCCCTGGCCCTCCAGCAGATAAAGGTAAAAAGAAGGGCTTGCCTGCAAAGAATCTCATGGCAGAGCGTAGGCGCAGAAAGAAGCTTAACGATCGCCTCTACATGCTTCGCTCCGTTGTTCCCAAGATTTCAAAGGTCTTCAGCAATTTCTTTCCATAGTTTTTACATTCATTCTTTTCCATTTCATCATCTTCTTCATGGATACACCTAACATCTTTGCATCTTGGAATTGTTTCCATGACTTGCTGCAGATGGACAGGGCATCGATTCTTGGCGACGCAATCGAGTATTTGAAGGAACTTCTGCAGCGTATAAATGATCTCCATACAGAGCTGGAAGGGACTTCAGAGAGGCCACTGTCAGCTACTGCCCTGCCTCTGCCTCTGAATCTGCCTGTTCCTTCTCCCTTCCATTACCCCTTGACTCCTTCCACACCGCCTCTTATCCCTTGCCGTATCAAGGAAGAATGCCCTCCCATTTCATTGCCTGCTCACTCAGAGGCATCAGATTCTCAGCCTCCAAGGGTACTTGTGTTAACAAGCTACTTGTATTTATATGAGTTCTCTATGATGAATGCTTATATGTTGTAACGCTTGCTTGTTTTTTGGTGCAGGTAGAGGTAAAGACTAGAGACGGAAGGTCTCTCAACATTCACATGTTTTGTGCGAGAAGGCCCGGATTGTTGCTCTCCACAATGAGGGCATTGGATGAGCTTGGTCTTGATGTCCAACAGGCTGTCATTAGCTGCTTTAATGGATTTGCTTTAGACGTTTTCCGAGCAGAGGTGAGCAAGAGGGAGGTTATTATCACTCATTCACTCAGCATCTCATGTCTTGAATCTCTCTGCACTTGATTTAAGTTATTTGGGCTTTCGCAGTTTTTGTTGAATTGGTTTTTGGGAATATATTGCATGTTCAACCAAAAGTGTCAGAATAAAAAAACTATGGAAGCAGTGGATTCCCAAAAAACAGTTCAACTTTTCTGCAATTGGTTGGTTCACTGGTTAAGGATTAACTGTTGTTGTTTCTTCCTGTGCTGCAGCAGTCCAGAGGGGGAGGAGATATTGCACTGGAGGAGATCAAAGCAGTTCTTTTGCACACTGCAAACAGTCATCAGATCACAATGTAGCTGGTTCCCCCCCCTCACTCCATCCCATAATTTGCAGAGTTGTATATTAACCACTAACTATACTTTATCTAGGTATCCTTATACAACTTTATCTACGTCTGCAACTAACAATATTTTATGATTCCCTGGGTTTTCTGCCACTGGCATATTCTGATTATTGATGGCCATCAGGGAGAGTCTGCAATGTTGATCTTATATGTTTGTTTGTTGCACATCATCATGGAAGATCAGATCCTCATGTACAGTGGTTTATCGTAATGTATTGCCCCTCTCGAGATATTATGGAGAAGATTAAATTAAGTACTGTGTGGATCTCTTTCTTCCTGCATTAGTCTTTGAATTTCAAACTCTTTTGTGTCATTATAGTGAATTACAGAATAATTTGATTGTTGGTAGGTGGATTACAAGGCCCTGCCTCATGTACTTGCTTGGGATATACATCATTGCAATGTACAACATTCTCTAACAGAAGTAATCAATGGGAAAATTGTCTTAATGTCAATGGAGCCAAACACTCACCTAACTTGAAAGGACATTGTTTACAATGGAATGAATATGAATCATGCTTATTAGCTTTCAACAACTAAAGCATAAAGTACATGTGGTACAATTTTGAATTTTCACTGTATATTAATGGTTTTCTATTTGAAGGTTGTTATATATTAAGACAGCAAAGCTTTGTTCCCCTTTGAAATTATTCTATATATTTTGTCTGGTTATAACACCCACCACATTTCGCTCCAACTATTAAATAAAAGTTTTAAATTATTAATCAAATCAATTTAAAACCCACTGTGCCTTTTAGTTGTAATCTTGTCGTTCAATTCGTTCGAACTATTACATATAATAGTTTTAAATCAAATCAATCTTAAAACGGTGCCTTTTAGTTGTAATCTTGTGTCCTGCTCGTAGTGTATATGACACATCACCAACCTTTAAATTCTTTTAAGTAGTAAAAGTAAGTGTACTCTTCTACAAAACCGTCTTTTCAAGTTTAGGAATAATCTTTAATCCCTAACTAGAAAATGGGTGGATTCGCTTTCTAAGGGAGGGACACAACTAGAAAATGGGTGGATTTGGCTCTGTACAGCAGGTTCCTCTTATTTTTGTATTTTGGATTGGGTGGTTGTTTTGATGTTGGATTTAGCGTTCTGAGGTAGGGACCTCACTTTTGGGATAAGGCTTTTTTTTGGATGTAGCTAAATGTCGTTCCTCGGCACTCGCATTCTAAGCAAAATAACGCAGCGTTTTCTGTCACCTGTGTACCATAACGATAACGCCAGACATGTGGCAGTGGAATCATGTCAGCGAAGGTGTATGGATGGATCTATGTGGCATGCTAATTTTATGCCATTTGGACTTATGCGAAGCAAACGCCCTTTGCATGGGCAGAAATCATGTGGTTCCATGGACAAAATGAACGATACTTCCATTGTTTTTTAAATGGATGAAAATTGTAATATAACATCACTCATTTTTGAATTTTTTTATATTTTATAATTTTTATTAATTTATAAATGTTTTGGTATATTTTGGATCCTGTAGTATTTGTGGATAGTAGTGAGTGGTGACTATCTGTATTACTGGTTGATAATTGAGGTATGATAGGTTTTTTCATGATAAAAAAATACTTTGGATATTCTTGATATGTTTATCTCATTGTTATGTAGATGGTCATAATTGATATGTAAAAGGTTGAAGGGTTATAACTCACAACAACTTCAGGTTCTTCTATTGGTTTAATGTACATTTTTTGTTCAAAATTAGATGATTTGTCTGGTGTAAAGTTTTATTATTATTTTTTATAATGTACCTGTTTTGAGGTGTTTTGTAACTTTGTGTAATAATTTATGTGAGAGCATTGCTATAAAATAGCTATCAAAGTTGTGGTTTAGTTATTAATGTTAATGATAACATGTTTCTAGAACTTTAAAGTAGTAATTGTATATTTGACCATTCATGAATGTGAAAGCTTTGAATACTAAACACCCCTGCGTAACATGTTTAGAGGTATGTGTTACAAGGGCCAAGTCTCACCATGTGAGAAATGCTTAACTGAATATGTTTGTGGACTTAAAAGTTGCCAAGAGAGAAAAGCCGAAATTTTGAAGGTCTTAAGTAAGCCTCGGTGCAAGATCATATTCTCGTTAAGCAAACTAAACCTTTTTTTTTTTTTTGTTGTTGCCAATATTTGCACTCGCTACGGTACTTAATGAGAATTGCAATGTGGTCTTTCTGGAGCGGTGACAACTTTTACATTTCATGTATTTGCATCTTATAAAAGCTCAAAAAAAAGCTTTTCCATTGTTTTTTAAATCCAAAATGGACCTATCCTTCCATCTATTGATGTAACATTAAAAGAAAACTACGAGTTATAGAGATGAGAATCGAAAACAAAAAAGAGAGGGATGGAGACATCTTCAAATGTTATTCAGATAATAATCATATTTTATTACCCCACCCTTATCCTCATCTATGAGGGTGAAGGTGGGGATGAGGTGGGGGTGGAAGGTAATTTTAGAGAAAACATAGTTATTTTATTGATTGATAGTAAAAGGATTATACAAAAGAGAGGAAAAATTTCTTTTTAATATTACTCTTAACTAACTTAGCAATGAGACATTAATGTGAGTAACTAATAGCTCTTAATTAATTCAGCGATCAATCATGAATGTAAATAACTAATAACTCAACTAACAAATGACCTAGAATCTCAACTAGACTTTAACCCAGTGACACTTAGTGTGCCAAACATGAACTTGTGATCAAGTATCTCAAGAAAAAAAGTTATGTTCATGTACACAACATTTTCACCCCCTTAATAAAGTTTTGTCAAAAAACTATTGGTAACCCTATTACTAATAATGTATTAATTACTTGTTAATATGGTTGAGGTTGTCCATACTGTTAGCACATAAAATTGTAGGGGTTAAAAAGAATCACTTTGGTTTTGTTTTTGAGTCATACCTTTGATCCTTACTTCATTACCTTGACATGTCACACCTCCAAGTTGTACACAAGTTTCTCCTTGTCACCATCCGTCCGTTTAAGTGTCAAGTCAAAGCTGGGTGTATGTGCTGCCAACTCACTAGGAGAGTTCGCAATGTACTCTAAGTACCTCATGCATTCATTTTTCATCTTTTGCAATTAAATGATCGCGTCAAAGAGGATTTCCTTGTTTTCAGAGCCTACATTTAACCACTTTTCAGGGATTATGTCACATATCTCATAACAGTTTCCTCGAGGTGTGCAATTCATGTTTGAATCAAGCATTGCGAACTGGTAGATAGGTGCTGTGAACTGGTTGAAGAGGAGGGTTGGAGGTTTGATAGCTTGCAAACATCCCTGTTCAAATCCACAAACATCTGCATCAAGCTCAGGTCTACCATGTACTCCATGAGGGTTATCATGTTGTTTTAAGGTGAAGAGAAGTTTCTGGCTGGTTTATTTCTTGGCGTTGCAAACTGTAAAATTCTTTGCTGCCAGTTTTCAAAATTCACCTAAATGATGTTTTGAGCCTTGCCCATCAATCCCTGGCTGCCTTTGACTTCATCTACCTTTTCTCACTGCTTAGAAACTACCTGTCTCACTGAGTTCCCCACAAAGTTGTGAACTGGCTAATCAGTGGCTGCGAACTAAGCACTGCGAACAGTGTGTTGTGAACCCTATGTTCCAACATTATTGAAGTCTCCGTCTTCCGCACCCTTTACAATTCAGTCTTAAAAGAGTGACTCTGCACCCCTCTCAAGTTTGAAAAGTGTGGTTGATCATCTGATTGAAGCAAGTTTAAAGTTGAAAGCAATATTAATGCTATTAACCCATTTTATTCCGATAAAACCATGTTTAGCACATATTTATCCTGTCTCCCTCATTATAATTCTCAGTTGCTATTCCTTATTGTTCCTGTTGAAAGAGTGTCTTCTATTATACTCCATGTGTATAAAACCAAGTGTATAGAGCCCTGTACAAGGCCAACCTACTGAAAATTGTTTTATCATCAAACTCTAATTTCCTGTTTGCCCTACTTTCACACATCTAGCTGATATTAAAGCTCACAAAAAAACATTTTACCAGCAACGGTTATGGATTGTCAACAACATAAGAAAACTCACAAGGGAGGGGAGATTGTAAGGAAAGATCCCTATGACATGCTGACCAAGGTTTCTACGAGGAGAAGCTCCATGATTAGAAAATGAAGATGTTGAACCTCCATAACCAAGCATCAATTTTTGTCAAGTTCATGTTTCATACATTTTACACATTTTTGGTGATCGCTATGTTTTGCAAACCATGATTATCAGTTTGGGTGCTTTCCTTTAATCAAGATTATTAATATTATGAAGTTTACAACATTTTTGGATACCTCATACAATTTTGATATGTTAAAAACTTTGGTAAATTGAAATAGGTTGTTACAGGAAAGTTCGCAGCGCCGACGCTGCGAACTGGTAATTTATGACAGTTTGTAAGCATTAGCACACAATAGAGGAATGTTTTGATCATAACTTTTGAATGTCAATCTAGGTTCCTCTGAAATTTGGTATGGAGGAAACACACGATGTTTTTGACTTGTTGACAAAAATTCAACGCGACCCACTTCGTAGTTTGGGAGAAAAGTCAAAATCATCACCTACAAGAAAGTTCGCAGTGCATGCTGTCACTGACGCTACGGACTCTAATAGTCTGACAAACTCGAGCTATGGGAGGGTTGTGAGCTGTCAGGGAAGGTTCGAATGGTTTGCTATGAGTTAGTTGGACATGAGAGACATGTGTTCCATCTCCAGATCAAGCAGAATGACCTGTTTCAAAGGGTATTGATCACAATAGACACGATCTCAAAAAATATGAACTTGTTAGGTTTTTGTTGGAATCATTTGTAACAAGACTCTTAAATGGAGGAAGATCCTATGTAGCTCCTTGGTTTCGACCTCCTTAGGGTAGATAGAGATCATTCACTATATATGAAAGTGAATTTTGATAAGGAAGGGGTTGGATTCATGATCCAAGAGAGGAGAGAGCTAGAGGAGCAGTTTAGTTGCCCATTTGTAAGCCTGAGGGTCTGTTTGTAATGACATTTTCTACCATTAAAGATTCATGAGAGTTGTTATCAAATGGTCTTCTTTGTTTTCCCATTTCTTTGTTATCTTCTTGCTTGAATATATTGCAGGTTTTGAGGATCATAGCTGCCATTGATTGATGGATTCATAAACAACAAAGGATCTGTTGTAGCTTGCCCATTAAATCATTGTCCATTGTTTAAGCAATCTTTAACCTGTTGCAGAAATGATCTCTGTACAATGGATGTTCTTCCTTTTTTCATATTCACTATGCTTCTACTCATCATTATATATCTCTTTTGTCTGATATACAGTTTGATTGCCTTTGATCTGTAGGATGTTATGACTCCATGCCCAATGGAATGCCTCTGTAGGCATTTTGCTGCCCTCTCCCAGTCTTGTTGATCCACCTACTCAAACCAATTTAATCCATTTATATTATGATGAGTACCAAGCTTACACCTACAACGGTCTAGGTGTGACTTCTAGTGCTAACACATACAAATGGATTTTATAAACATATTGGGACATTAATAGATTTGGGACCCAACGACTAACAAATACAATAAGTATATACATTGTTTCCATTAATATTTTAGTCATGGTTGTGTTAAGGACACAACATGCTCTACATGAAATGCTTGAAGCATGAGAAAGAGCCAGGTAACACTACTCCTAGTACCTAAAATCATACTCTTGTAGATATATAGGTAGAATGCAATCATATGTTGCAAACCATGACCTTATACCACTACATTCCCTCCATTTTTGGGCCCTTTGATCTCAGAACTATGGTAGATATTAATATTGGTGATAATTAATAATCACTATGCAATGAGATTCTTGGACTTGTTTATGCAAATGCCACTACATTAATCTTTGTGACCATTCTTTTATGCTAAATAAAGGGGTGTTATAACTAGTGTGACCTAGACAAGCACTGCAAGTGGAGACTCCTCTTAGAAAATGTTGTTCACAATGTTTACATGTTCTTTGTCAGGCTTATTGATTGCATTATCTTACAATGCTTACCAATATCTACAGTTACATTTTCTTCCTCTTCTTCATATTTTAACTCTTGCTCCCTCTATACCAATGACCACTATGATTATTGGTATCATAGTTGTTGTGCAATGTGGGAAGCCTCCAATTTTTGTAGAAGATGCACCTCCTTTTGATACTTTCACCATCTTAGAAAATTCCTCTTTATGAAGATCCAAGATCCACATTAGTTGTGACTTATCTCCCTCTCTTATTGAATGCACTTTTGTTGCAATAACTTAACACTTTGGTTGTATTTCCCTATGATGACAACAATTCCAAAACAATCATTTTGACAAGTCACAAGTCACTAGATATTTCTATGAATTATGTCAAATAATATATCAGATTGTATAAGCGAATATTTTCTTTCAAATGACATTACATTGATTTCAATCTAGGTAGTCTATCAAAGTTATGAACTCTACATTATTGAAGTTTTTTTCCCTAAAATTCAAAAATGTGCTCTTGCCTAATTTGAAATGATAACTTTTCCATATAAACCTAAAGTGGGGATATAATATATTGATTTAATGCTAAGAATATGTGTTTCCAATGGGTAAGTCAATCCTTAGAAGTGCCCCTAACAGGTTGTCAAAAAAATCAAATTTGCAACTGCATCCATAGTAAAGACACCAAAAATAATTGTTTTTTGAACTTTGATTTCTTTGTCATATGACCTTTATTCTAAATGAATTTTTTTGAAACAACTTAATTTTTTGAGGTAGTTCATATATGTAATTAGTCCAGTTCAAATATTATGATATTTTTGCTGGTAAAATTTTCAAATATTTGCCTAATTTTGTACCCTTGCTTTGCCAAAATTACTTCTTTGATAACTCCGTGGAGTGTTCTTGTATCCACGATGAAATTACTACCAAAACTATTGATGTAACAAAAATACAAAACTAAGAGTAATAAAAATAAAAGCCAAAAGCAAAGGGAAAAACAAAGGGAAATAATAAGGGCCCTACATACCTAAGTTGGACAACACATACAATTAAAAGATGGAGGAAGAAATTGTCAAAATGATATGCAAATGGGTAACCATATTTGATTGATTGATAATATGAATGATTATAAAATAGAGGGGGAAATATCTTTTAGCACAACTTTCAATTAATTTAGTCACGATGAGTCCTAAATATGAGTAACCCATAAATCTCAAGTAACAACCTAGTGGGTCCCAACCACCATTGACTTAGTCACTTAATGAGCCAAGCAAGAGTTTATGACTTAGTCACTTAATCAGTCAAGCAAGAGTTTATGAACATCAGATCCCATGAAAAAAAAAAGTTGTCTATGTACACAACAACAATGAGAAACAACTTGATCCTCATTTGAGATTAATGTTGATGTGATTTGTCATTTACTTCATAATGAAGCTTGGAGATCTATTATCTAGTTCTTAAATCTATATATACAGTGTAATAAAAACAAACAAGTATTGATATATTTATGCACATGTAAACAATATTGTTGTTGTTGTGATTGATACATTTAATGTCTACTTTTCCATATTTTTTTCGAAGGAAAACATCGTGGGGAAACCCAAAGGATGCTTTCCCAGGATGACATCTCTAGTAAACTTTTTGGCATGAACTAGTGCACCTCAACCAAGAATATTCTAACCAGATACTTGCTAACACAAAAATAACCAAGAAGATTTGAACCAAACATCTTCTATCACAAAACTAGCCAAATGTCCAACAACATTGACGACAACTAATTGAACTAACCTTGTGCGATTTCTTTTTTCCTTTTTACTATGTAAATGCTATTGATTTATGCTTGCAACTCTCATTTTGTTCTTAACTTGGACATTTCATTTGGAACTTTTTTATTTAGGTAGTAAGCACTTGTGCTTACTTGAAGAACATCATTCTGCGACACAACCCTTGATGGACATTGCATTGTGACATAACCATAGAGGAATGCATTAATTGTCACAATTCAAGAAAGATGAAAGCCACAATGTGTTATAACCACTAAGGAATGTTGGAATTAAACAAAACCTTTATAAAATGTCACAATGCAACCTAACCCTTGATAAACATCACAATTTGAAATCTTAAGCTTCTGCGAACAATATCATTGTATGAGGAATTTTCGAAAATATCGCATCTGTTGTAGGGGCTAGTCGACCCTGTTGACAAGCCCTGATGGTCGACTTAGAACTTGTCGGTCGACCGACGTAGTTAGAAGTAGAAGTCAGTTGGAGTCTCTGCTAACTGACCGACCCAGGCAGTTAAGCAGTTACAACTACATGTTAGAGGTATAAATAGATAAGCACATGAAGGCTAATATAACTTCATGGGAGAGGATATATGTAATTGTGTTGTATTGTCTATTATATAATAAAATGACTCTTCTTTGGGCTCTCATTACTTATGTATATGTATATGTCTATGTGTATGCATGTATATCTATGATGGCTATGTAAGGTTCTACTGGTAACACTCTCTACTTTCCCTTAGATTACAACATTGGTTCCATTGCCAGTAGTACTGAACTTGGGCATGTAGAAGTATACATAAATTCTAAATCAACAAGACATACGTGAGTGGTGGGAGTGCAAAATCGAGACCTACATTAGAA
>ML801820.1:47017-84180 GCA_009831015.1 Picea engelmannii
TCGCTATTTGTGACTCTTGATAGGTGGTCAGGTCCTGCATTCAATTTTCCTGGCTTAACTATTACTTCAAAGTCAAATTCTTGAAATAGGAGTAACCATCGATAGATTCTCCCCCCAACACTGGCTTGTTGACCAGGTATTTCAGGGCTAAGTGATCTGTGAACATCTTAAAGTGTTTCCCCAATAAGTAATGTTTGAACTTTTGCAGTGTGTAGACCATAGCTAGGCCATCTCTCTCCGTAGTGTTATAGTTCTGCTCTGATTCTTATAGTTTTCTGCTCGTAAATGTTATCGAGTGATCCAAGTCTCCCGCTTCTGGTTGCACCAACATAGCGCCGGGTGTTATGGCTGATGCATCTACATGCACGTGGAATGTCTTCTCCCAGTCTGGAAATACTAATATTGGTGCGGTGACCATCTTTTCCTTCAGGGTATCCATACGGGGAAAGCTCAGGGAAGTGATTGATTTCTGTACTTTGAAGAAGCGGGTTGTCAGGCTCGTGGCAGTGTCTCTCTTGTGAGAGAACTGTCGAAGACTGTTTGGTGGTGCGTTGGGCAATAGCTACAGGGATCTGAGACTTTCTGTCTGGATTGTTGCTGAAGCCTTGGAAGAGAAGTGGGGCAACTGAAGAAATGTTGAGCAGAGAAGGGGCACACTTCCTAGGGTGGGACATGCATGTGGGAAATGCGAGTCCGTAGGCTAATTGCAATAGTTGGCACCTTGACTTAAGATTAATTGTTGAGTATAGACCTTAGTTCGGCCTAGGAATCCTTCCTTGGTGGAGTTCTAGCCTGAGCTCGGGGTGATCTGCTGCTGAAAATTTATGAGCAACAGAGTCTATGGCTGGGAGGAAAGTCTGAGGTCTGCACGTAGTTGGTGATTTACATAAAAGATAAGCGTTCTTATGCATAATTACATGTTGTTTACTGTGTATAATATATTTAATATGTTGTTGTAAATGTTTATATATTTATGCATGGTTTATATATGTTGTAGAACTACATGTGTGTTCATATGCAATGCAATTTAAGTTAATGAGATGATATTTGAGATATTTCAAACTTGTTGATGGTAGTAATTATCATCTTAAGATATCAAAGCCGTAAAGGAAGCAATTCTAAGAAAATATGTAAGTCTAATGTGACTGAAAAGAAAAGAACTGGTGTCATGCGATCAACCTGTGTGGCTAGGGACGTGACACTATGGTATCGATAACGAGGATTGTTACAGTAAGAACACTCATACACAATCGGTTCACCACCAAGTGAATGGAGAGAAGATTCAATACATCTAGCAACCATGCAAGCCATGGACGAAGTCCCAGATCCAATGCCCCCCCCATTCCGAATCGTTATTTCTTCATCGAGATTAAGATGAGGGTGAAATACACATCAATTGCTAATTAAACGTTGTGTATATACCCTCTCAACAAAGGTGACTAACCAAGGGAGTGTTGTGCATATAAAGTATAATTGATTGTTGGAAGTAATGCTTTGTCCCATGCATGTTGTGTAAAAGACATAGGTGAACAAAAAATGATGTGTGCAAGAGGTGGGTGAGTGCTACACGCTGAAAACACACCTTACAAGAGTATGCATAGATTGCTATAGCTCATTACCAAGACATCCAAAGCACAGAGTGTTCCTGCACTCAAGAATACACTGATCGAGAAATTGAGACAATAACACACATATTTCAACATTTAATGGGGATTTTTATTTTGCTTAGGAGAAAATTACATAGGGGTGAACTATAAACAAAGTTTGTGTATTGTTACTCATTGTCAACACGGAAATTGCAGATGGTCATGGCTCAGAGACACCTTCACAAAACATGGACATGCTCCTTGACTCCTTCGTCCATCGAACTTTGAGCAGGTTGCACTCTTTGAGCTTTCATTTCTGCTACTATACTCCCCCAAGTTTTCCTTGCATTTCCCCTTTTCCCTCTTCACTATAGTCTTCATTGTTTTAATGGGCCGCCTTTGGAAGGCCAACCATCTAGTGGTTCATTTCCAGCTTTGCCAAAAAAGACAAAATAAAATAAAAAGAACAATTACAAATTTACAAGATGATCCAATTCGAAGCATACCTCTCTTTGTGTTCACACACTCCTCTTGCCTCAGTGCTCGAGGGTGCGATGAGCGCCTTGGGCTCACTTGGTGGATACTACCCCCAATCAGATGCTTTGCAACTCTAAGAGGTAAGATGGTCAAACCCACCCACTTGTCTTTGTGTTCACACACTCTTCTTACCTTGGTTTTGGGGGTAATGAGGGCCATGGACTCGCTTGATAAATACAACTATGCAATTGGTTGTCGACCAATAATTTAAAATAACATAATAAAACTTAGAACAAATCCTTGAAAGAGGTTGAACATCATGCTTAGAAAGAGAAAAGAAAACGCAACACCAAGCTAACAAGTTTGAACGTTGTATAGCTTAGCTCGAGGAGAAATAAAGAGTCATTAAACAAACCCATACAACATCAAACGTTCCACAATCGCTATCCTCACCCTTAAACTAGCCTTAGCCTTCGAGAATTAGGAGCCTTAACCGCAGTTTATGGATGAGAAACGTAACCGCAGTTTATGGATGTCAAAAGACAGCGAAGCAAAAGGGATGGATGAAGGAAGGGGGAGGGGAGGCGATAGAAATGGGTGGGTGGGTGCGTGAGAAAGCAAGCAGGGCAAGGCAGGACGGGCAATGGCGTGTTGGGAAAGGCGTTTTATTGAAGAAGAGGAAATTGCTCATCATTTTATTCCAATCGGTGCGTTTTTTTCTGAAGAAAATCTCGGCTCATCTTCAGAGCCGCGACCGCCCGTCTAATATTTTCCTCTCATATCGACATCTGGGCAACTGTGCTCCTTCTCCGTTTTAAAATTCATTGAACTCGCATTATTTATTTAGGTAACGCCCCTTCTCTGGAAATTAGTAGACTACGTTGGATGCCCAGTATTGGTCCCGCGAGAGGTTCGAGGAGAAAAACGCGCGCAAGCATCTCCATGTGGCTGCTGCTGGTGATTTTTTCGAGTATTGTGCGATAATATGCTCTCTCTTTCCCACTGGGCTAACTACTATAGACCGCAGTGAGACTGGAACCCGCAACGACTGATAGGCACTGGAACGAGGTGAATGCAACGAGTAAAACTTTGGACATGCCAGAGTCCCAGAATGGAATAAGCTCTATGCATTTTGGTTTTATGGGTTTTTGCACAGAACCTTAAGTTACTCTTTCTTTGTTTTTGAACAGAGCAGATGGAGTCCTTTAAAGCTATGCTGGAAGATGAATGGTACATGCCAGGGGGCCAGGATTCGAACTCTCTCATGGACGAACTGGCATATTCTTCTTCCTTCGTTTCTGCCCCTGAAACATCAAGTGTGTTCAGTTTGGATCCTTCCCGTCTACAGTCATTCATGTCTTTTGTCCCCAAAAAGAAAACGCTTCCAAATACAACCATGTCTTCTCTTCTAGACGCTGGTGCGGGTGCTTCCAATACAAGCAATTTCGATGGCAATGTGGGATTGATGGGGAGTCCCTCGTTGCCTCCTCCTGTCAATTTTGGGATTGGGGGAGCCATGGTTTCGGGGTTTAATGCACCGTCGCTTCTTTTTAACCCCAGCGGGATTCAGCTACTCGGTTCCTCCATGCCCTCCTCAACTCAGGTTGGCAGTCTGAGTCCTTGCCTGCAATTCGCAGGCAACGACTATAATGGCCTGCTCGTCAATGGCGGCGTAGCAGACAGTGGCCTGAGCGGTCTTCTCGTCAGAGGCGGTCACGATCCCAGGTCGTCGTCGTTAGGCAGTAGGTCTAAAGCTGAGCGTGGCCAGGTCACGTTGTTTCAGAAGCGAGCCACGGCTAGGCATTCCTCGCCAACTCCATTGCCTGACGAAGAGAGCCCCAATACCAGGGCACTGCGCAAGTCTCCCAAGGGAGACGGTATCCGGGTCCAGAGTTCGAATCTCGAGGAGGAAGGGGAAGAGCCATTGGGAGGAGAAGACAACATGGACGACGATAGCGGAGGCGGTGGGTCAGGGTTGCTTTATGAAACCGACGACGCCAAACCGGAACAAGTCATGTCAGGTCAAGATGGCCCCGCCCCTGGCCCTGGCCCTCCAGCAGATAAAGGTAAAAAGAAGGGCTTGCCTGCAAAGAATCTCATGGCAGAGCGTAGGCGCAGAAAGAAGCTTAACGATCGCCTCTACATGCTTCGCTCCGTTGTTCCCAAGATTTCAAAGGTCTTCAGCAATTTCTTTCCATAGTTTTTACATTCATTCTTTTCCATTTCATCATCTTCTTCATGGATACACCTAACATCTTTGCATCTTGGAATTGTTTCCATGACTTGCTGCAGATGGACAGGGCATCGATTCTTGGCGACGCAATCGAGTATTTGAAGGAACTTCTGCAGCGTATAAATGATCTCCATACAGAGCTGGAAGGGACTTCAGAGAGGCCACTGTCAGCTACTGCCCTGCCTCTGCCTCTGAATCTGCCTGTTCCTTCTCCCTTCCATTACCCCTTGACTCCTTCCACACCGCCTCTTATCCCTTGCCGTATCAAGGAAGAATGCCCTCCCATTTCATTGCCTGCTCACTCAGAGGCATCAGATTCTCAGCCTCCAAGGGTACTTGTGTTAACAAGCTACTTGTATTTATATGAGTTCTCTATGATGAATGCTTATATGTTGTAACGCTTGCTTGTTTTTTGGTGCAGGTAGAGGTAAAGACTAGAGACGGAAGGTCTCTCAACATTCACATGTTTTGTGCGAGAAGGCCCGGATTGTTGCTCTCCACAATGAGGGCATTGGATGAGCTTGGTCTTGATGTCCAACAGGCTGTCATTAGCTGCTTTAATGGATTTGCTTTAGACGTTTTCCGAGCAGAGGTGAGCAAGAGGGAGGTTATTATCACTCATTCACTCAGCATCTCATGTCTTGAATCTCTCTGCACTTGATTTAAGTTATTTGGGCTTTCGCAGTTTTTGTTGAATTGGTTTTTGGGAATATATTGCATGTTCAACCAAAAGTGTCAGAATAAAAAAACTATGGAAGCAGTGGATTCCCAAAAAACAGTTCAACTTTTCTGCAATTGGTTGGTTCACTGGTTAAGGATTAACTGTTGTTGTTTCTTCCTGTGCTGCAGCAGTCCAGAGGGGGAGGAGATATTGCACTGGAGGAGATCAAAGCAGTTCTTTTGCACACTGCAAACAGTCATCAGATCACAATGTAGCTGGTTCCCCCCCCTCACTCCATCCCATAATTTGCAGAGTTGTATATTAACCACTAACTATACTTTATCTAGGTATCCTTATACAACTTTATCTACGTCTGCAACTAACAATATTTTATGATTCCCTGGGTTTTCTGCCACTGGCATATTCTGATTATTGATGGCCATCAGGGAGAGTCTGCAATGTTGATCTTATATGTTTGTTTGTTGCACATCATCATGGAAGATCAGATCCTCATGTACAGTGGTTTATCGTAATGTATTGCCCCTCTCGAGATATTATGGAGAAGATTAAATTAAGTACTGTGTGGATCTCTTTCTTCCTGCATTAGTCTTTGAATTTCAAACTCTTTTGTGTCATTATAGTGAATTACAGAATAATTTGATTGTTGGTAGGTGGATTACAAGGCCCTGCCTCATGTACTTGCTTGGGATATACATCATTGCAATGTACAACATTCTCTAACAGAAGTAATCAATGGGAAAATTGTCTTAATGTCAATGGAGCCAAACACTCACCTAACTTGAAAGGACATTGTTTACAATGGAATGAATATGAATCATGCTTATTAGCTTTCAACAACTAAAGCATAAAGTACATGTGGTACAATTTTGAATTTTCACTGTATATTAATGGTTTTCTATTTGAAGGTTGTTATATATTAAGACAGCAAAGCTTTGTTCCCCTTTGAAATTATTCTATATATTTTGTCTGGTTATAACACCCACCACATTTCGCTCCAACTATTAAATAAAAGTTTTAAATTATTAATCAAATCAATTTAAAACCCACTGTGCCTTTTAGTTGTAATCTTGTCGTTCAATTCGTTCGAACTATTACATATAATAGTTTTAAATCAAATCAATCTTAAAACGGTGCCTTTTAGTTGTAATCTTGTGTCCTGCTCGTAGTGTATATGACACATCACCAACCTTTAAATTCTTTTAAGTAGTAAAAGTAAGTGTACTCTTCTACAAAACCGTCTTTTCAAGTTTAGGAATAATCTTTAATCCCTAACTAGAAAATGGGTGGATTCGCTTTCTAAGGGAGGGACACAACTAGAAAATGGGTGGATTTGGCTCTGTACAGCAGGTTCCTCTTATTTTTGTATTTTGGATTGGGTGGTTGTTTTGATGTTGGATTTAGCGTTCTGAGGTAGGGACCTCACTTTTGGGATAAGGCTTTTTTTTGGATGTAGCTAAATGTCGTTCCTCGGCACTCGCATTCTAAGCAAAATAACGCAGCGTTTTCTGTCACCTGTGTACCATAACGATAACGCCAGACATGTGGCAGTGGAATCATGTCAGCGAAGGTGTATGGATGGATCTATGTGGCATGCTAATTTTATGCCATTTGGACTTATGCGAAGCAAACGCCCTTTGCATGGGCAGAAATCATGTGGTTCCATGGACAAAATGAACGATACTTCCATTGTTTTTTAAATGGATGAAAATTGTAATATAACATCACTCATTTTTGAATTTTTTTATATTTTATAATTTTTATTAATTTATAAATGTTTTGGTATATTTTGGATCCTGTAGTATTTGTGGATAGTAGTGAGTGGTGACTATCTGTATTACTGGTTGATAATTGAGGTATGATAGGTTTTTTCATGATAAAAAAATACTTTGGATATTCTTGATATGTTTATCTCATTGTTATGTAGATGGTCATAATTGATATGTAAAAGGTTGAAGGGTTATAACTCACAACAACTTCAGGTTCTTCTATTGGTTTAATGTACATTTTTTGTTCAAAATTAGATGATTTGTCTGGTGTAAAGTTTTATTATTATTTTTTATAATGTACCTGTTTTGAGGTGTTTTGTAACTTTGTGTAATAATTTATGTGAGAGCATTGCTATAAAATAGCTATCAAAGTTGTGGTTTAGTTATTAATGTTAATGATAACATGTTTCTAGAACTTTAAAGTAGTAATTGTATATTTGACCATTCATGAATGTGAAAGCTTTGAATACTAAACACCCCTGCGTAACATGTTTAGAGGTATGTGTTACAAGGGCCAAGTCTCACCATGTGAGAAATGCTTAACTGAATATGTTTGTGGACTTAAAAGTTGCCAAGAGAGAAAAGCCGAAATTTTGAAGGTCTTAAGTAAGCCTCGGTGCAAGATCATATTCTCGTTAAGCAAACTAAACCTTTTTTTTTTTTTTGTTGTTGCCAATATTTGCACTCGCTACGGTACTTAATGAGAATTGCAATGTGGTCTTTCTGGAGCGGTGACAACTTTTACATTTCATGTATTTGCATCTTATAAAAGCTCAAAAAAAAGCTTTTCCATTGTTTTTTAAATCCAAAATGGACCTATCCTTCCATCTATTGATGTAACATTAAAAGAAAACTACGAGTTATAGAGATGAGAATCGAAAACAAAAAAGAGAGGGATGGAGACATCTTCAAATGTTATTCAGATAATAATCATATTTTATTACCCCACCCTTATCCTCATCTATGAGGGTGAAGGTGGGGATGAGGTGGGGGTGGAAGGTAATTTTAGAGAAAACATAGTTATTTTATTGATTGATAGTAAAAGGATTATACAAAAGAGAGGAAAAATTTCTTTTTAATATTACTCTTAACTAACTTAGCAATGAGACATTAATGTGAGTAACTAATAGCTCTTAATTAATTCAGCGATCAATCATGAATGTAAATAACTAATAACTCAACTAACAAATGACCTAGAATCTCAACTAGACTTTAACCCAGTGACACTTAGTGTGCCAAACATGAACTTGTGATCAAGTATCTCAAGAAAAAAAGTTATGTTCATGTACACAACATTTTCACCCCCTTAATAAAGTTTTGTCAAAAAACTATTGGTAACCCTATTACTAATAATGTATTAATTACTTGTTAATATGGTTGAGGTTGTCCATACTGTTAGCACATAAAATTGTAGGGGTTAAAAAGAATCACTTTGGTTTTGTTTTTGAGTCATACCTTTGATCCTTACTTCATTACCTTGACATGTCACACCTCCAAGTTGTACACAAGTTTCTCCTTGTCACCATCCGTCCGTTTAAGTGTCAAGTCAAAGCTGGGTGTATGTGCTGCCAACTCACTAGGAGAGTTCGCAATGTACTCTAAGTACCTCATGCATTCATTTTTCATCTTTTGCAATTAAATGATCGCGTCAAAGAGGATTTCCTTGTTTTCAGAGCCTACATTTAACCACTTTTCAGGGATTATGTCACATATCTCATAACAGTTTCCTCGAGGTGTGCAATTCATGTTTGAATCAAGCATTGCGAACTGGTAGATAGGTGCTGTGAACTGGTTGAAGAGGAGGGTTGGAGGTTTGATAGCTTGCAAACATCCCTGTTCAAATCCACAAACATCTGCATCAAGCTCAGGTCTACCATGTACTCCATGAGGGTTATCATGTTGTTTTAAGGTGAAGAGAAGTTTCTGGCTGGTTTATTTCTTGGCGTTGCAAACTGTAAAATTCTTTGCTGCCAGTTTTCAAAATTCACCTAAATGATGTTTTGAGCCTTGCCCATCAATCCCTGGCTGCCTTTGACTTCATCTACCTTTTCTCACTGCTTAGAAACTACCTGTCTCACTGAGTTCCCCACAAAGTTGTGAACTGGCTAATCAGTGGCTGCGAACTAAGCACTGCGAACAGTGTGTTGTGAACCCTATGTTCCAACATTATTGAAGTCTCCGTCTTCCGCACCCTTTACAATTCAGTCTTAAAAGAGTGACTCTGCACCCCTCTCAAGTTTGAAAAGTGTGGTTGATCATCTGATTGAAGCAAGTTTAAAGTTGAAAGCAATATTAATGCTATTAACCCATTTTATTCCGATAAAACCATGTTTAGCACATATTTATCCTGTCTCCCTCATTATAATTCTCAGTTGCTATTCCTTATTGTTCCTGTTGAAAGAGTGTCTTCTATTATACTCCATGTGTATAAAACCAAGTGTATAGAGCCCTGTACAAGGCCAACCTACTGAAAATTGTTTTATCATCAAACTCTAATTTCCTGTTTGCCCTACTTTCACACATCTAGCTGATATTAAAGCTCACAAAAAAACATTTTACCAGCAACGGTTATGGATTGTCAACAACATAAGAAAACTCACAAGGGAGGGGAGATTGTAAGGAAAGATCCCTATGACATGCTGACCAAGGTTTCTACGAGGAGAAGCTCCATGATTAGAAAATGAAGATGTTGAACCTCCATAACCAAGCATCAATTTTTGTCAAGTTCATGTTTCATACATTTTACACATTTTTGGTGATCGCTATGTTTTGCAAACCATGATTATCAGTTTGGGTGCTTTCCTTTAATCAAGATTATTAATATTATGAAGTTTACAACATTTTTGGATACCTCATACAATTTTGATATGTTAAAAACTTTGGTAAATTGAAATAGGTTGTTACAGGAAAGTTCGCAGCGCCGACGCTGCGAACTGGTAATTTATGACAGTTTGTAAGCATTAGCACACAATAGAGGAATGTTTTGATCATAACTTTTGAATGTCAATCTAGGTTCCTCTGAAATTTGGTATGGAGGAAACACACGATGTTTTTGACTTGTTGACAAAAATTCAACGCGACCCACTTCGTAGTTTGGGAGAAAAGTCAAAATCATCACCTACAAGAAAGTTCGCAGTGCATGCTGTCACTGACGCTACGGACTCTAATAGTCTGACAAACTCGAGCTATGGGAGGGTTGTGAGCTGTCAGGGAAGGTTCGAATGGTTTGCTATGAGTTAGTTGGACATGAGAGACATGTGTTCCATCTCCAGATCAAGCAGAATGACCTGTTTCAAAGGGTATTGATCACAATAGACACGATCTCAAAAAATATGAACTTGTTAGGTTTTTGTTGGAATCATTTGTAACAAGACTCTTAAATGGAGGAAGATCCTATGTAGCTCCTTGGTTTCGACCTCCTTAGGGTAGATAGAGATCATTCACTATATATGAAAGTGAATTTTGATAAGGAAGGGGTTGGATTCATGATCCAAGAGAGGAGAGAGCTAGAGGAGCAGTTTAGTTGCCCATTTGTAAGCCTGAGGGTCTGTTTGTAATGACATTTTCTACCATTAAAGATTCATGAGAGTTGTTATCAAATGGTCTTCTTTGTTTTCCCATTTCTTTGTTATCTTCTTGCTTGAATATATTGCAGGTTTTGAGGATCATAGCTGCCATTGATTGATGGATTCATAAACAACAAAGGATCTGTTGTAGCTTGCCCATTAAATCATTGTCCATTGTTTAAGCAATCTTTAACCTGTTGCAGAAATGATCTCTGTACAATGGATGTTCTTCCTTTTTTCATATTCACTATGCTTCTACTCATCATTATATATCTCTTTTGTCTGATATACAGTTTGATTGCCTTTGATCTGTAGGATGTTATGACTCCATGCCCAATGGAATGCCTCTGTAGGCATTTTGCTGCCCTCTCCCAGTCTTGTTGATCCACCTACTCAAACCAATTTAATCCATTTATATTATGATGAGTACCAAGCTTACACCTACAACGGTCTAGGTGTGACTTCTAGTGCTAACACATACAAATGGATTTTATAAACATATTGGGACATTAATAGATTTGGGACCCAACGACTAACAAATACAATAAGTATATACATTGTTTCCATTAATATTTTAGTCATGGTTGTGTTAAGGACACAACATGCTCTACATGAAATGCTTGAAGCATGAGAAAGAGCCAGGTAACACTACTCCTAGTACCTAAAATCATACTCTTGTAGATATATAGGTAGAATGCAATCATATGTTGCAAACCATGACCTTATACCACTACATTCCCTCCATTTTTGGGCCCTTTGATCTCAGAACTATGGTAGATATTAATATTGGTGATAATTAATAATCACTATGCAATGAGATTCTTGGACTTGTTTATGCAAATGCCACTACATTAATCTTTGTGACCATTCTTTTATGCTAAATAAAGGGGTGTTATAACTAGTGTGACCTAGACAAGCACTGCAAGTGGAGACTCCTCTTAGAAAATGTTGTTCACAATGTTTACATGTTCTTTGTCAGGCTTATTGATTGCATTATCTTACAATGCTTACCAATATCTACAGTTACATTTTCTTCCTCTTCTTCATATTTTAACTCTTGCTCCCTCTATACCAATGACCACTATGATTATTGGTATCATAGTTGTTGTGCAATGTGGGAAGCCTCCAATTTTTGTAGAAGATGCACCTCCTTTTGATACTTTCACCATCTTAGAAAATTCCTCTTTATGAAGATCCAAGATCCACATTAGTTGTGACTTATCTCCCTCTCTTATTGAATGCACTTTTGTTGCAATAACTTAACACTTTGGTTGTATTTCCCTATGATGACAACAATTCCAAAACAATCATTTTGACAAGTCACAAGTCACTAGATATTTCTATGAATTATGTCAAATAATATATCAGATTGTATAAGCGAATATTTTCTTTCAAATGACATTACATTGATTTCAATCTAGGTAGTCTATCAAAGTTATGAACTCTACATTATTGAAGTTTTTTTCCCTAAAATTCAAAAATGTGCTCTTGCCTAATTTGAAATGATAACTTTTCCATATAAACCTAAAGTGGGGATATAATATATTGATTTAATGCTAAGAATATGTGTTTCCAATGGGTAAGTCAATCCTTAGAAGTGCCCCTAACAGGTTGTCAAAAAAATCAAATTTGCAACTGCATCCATAGTAAAGACACCAAAAATAATTGTTTTTTGAACTTTGATTTCTTTGTCATATGACCTTTATTCTAAATGAATTTTTTTGAAACAACTTAATTTTTTGAGGTAGTTCATATATGTAATTAGTCCAGTTCAAATATTATGATATTTTTGCTGGTAAAATTTTCAAATATTTGCCTAATTTTGTACCCTTGCTTTGCCAAAATTACTTCTTTGATAACTCCGTGGAGTGTTCTTGTATCCACGATGAAATTACTACCAAAACTATTGATGTAACAAAAATACAAAACTAAGAGTAATAAAAATAAAAGCCAAAAGCAAAGGGAAAAACAAAGGGAAATAATAAGGGCCCTACATACCTAAGTTGGACAACACATACAATTAAAAGATGGAGGAAGAAATTGTCAAAATGATATGCAAATGGGTAACCATATTTGATTGATTGATAATATGAATGATTATAAAATAGAGGGGGAAATATCTTTTAGCACAACTTTCAATTAATTTAGTCACGATGAGTCCTAAATATGAGTAACCCATAAATCTCAAGTAACAACCTAGTGGGTCCCAACCACCATTGACTTAGTCACTTAATGAGCCAAGCAAGAGTTTATGACTTAGTCACTTAATCAGTCAAGCAAGAGTTTATGAACATCAGATCCCATGAAAAAAAAAAGTTGTCTATGTACACAACAACAATGAGAAACAACTTGATCCTCATTTGAGATTAATGTTGATGTGATTTGTCATTTACTTCATAATGAAGCTTGGAGATCTATTATCTAGTTCTTAAATCTATATATACAGTGTAATAAAAACAAACAAGTATTGATATATTTATGCACATGTAAACAATATTGTTGTTGTTGTGATTGATACATTTAATGTCTACTTTTCCATATTTTTTTCGAAGGAAAACATCGTGGGGAAACCCAAAGGATGCTTTCCCAGGATGACATCTCTAGTAAACTTTTTGGCATGAACTAGTGCACCTCAACCAAGAATATTCTAACCAGATACTTGCTAACACAAAAATAACCAAGAAGATTTGAACCAAACATCTTCTATCACAAAACTAGCCAAATGTCCAACAACATTGACGACAACTAATTGAACTAACCTTGTGCGATTTCTTTTTTCCTTTTTACTATGTAAATGCTATTGATTTATGCTTGCAACTCTCATTTTGTTCTTAACTTGGACATTTCATTTGGAACTTTTTTATTTAGGTAGTAAGCACTTGTGCTTACTTGAAGAACATCATTCTGCGACACAACCCTTGATGGACATTGCATTGTGACATAACCATAGAGGAATGCATTAATTGTCACAATTCAAGAAAGATGAAAGCCACAATGTGTTATAACCACTAAGGAATGTTGGAATTAAACAAAACCTTTATAAAATGTCACAATGCAACCTAACCCTTGATAAACATCACAATTTGAAATCTTAAGCTTCTGCGAACAATATCATTGTATGAGGAATTTTCGAAAATATCGCATCTGTTGTAGGGGCTAGTCGACCCTGTTGACAAGCCCTGATGGTCGACTTAGAACTTGTCGGTCGACCGACGTAGTTAGAAGTAGAAGTCAGTTGGAGTCTCTGCTAACTGACCGACCCAGGCAGTTAAGCAGTTACAACTACATGTTAGAGGTATAAATAGATAAGCACATGAAGGCTAATATAACTTCATGGGAGAGGATATATGTAATTGTGTTGTATTGTCTATTATATAATAAAATGACTCTTCTTTGGGCTCTCATTACTTATGTATATGTATATGTCTATGTGTATGCATGTATATCTATGATGGCTATGTAAGGTTCTACTGGTAACACTCTCTACTTTCCCTTAGATTACAACATTGGTTCCATTGCCAGTAGTACTGAACTTGGGCATGTAGAAGTATACATAAATTCTAAATCAACAAGACATACGTGAGTGGTGGGAGTGCAAAATCGAGACCTACATTAGAAACTATTAAAGAAGGAATAACCTGTCACTAGCCGAAGCAAGGTCACAATTCTTTTCAGAGACGCACGAAAGATTTTTTGAAGCTATCCCAAAAGAACTGTTTCAACACATCAACAGATCAGGTGATGCATAGATTGACACGGGACAAGAAGTTATTCCTAAAGTTGATGAATGAAGGAAGAAAGAACCTGCATGATTGGCTCAAACCAATTATTGAAGATTATATTTCAGAACAAGCCGTTGAAGATCGAACGTCCCTAGACAAAATAAAAGAGAAATTCTACACCGAATTGCACGATAGATTTTTTTGCACGGTTCCAACACTTATTCACAAATTCCTTCTCAACAAGGGAGTCAGTGATATTGTCTAATATCGACCAATATTAGGCACACTGTTACCAAATAACAACTTCCAAGAAAGAGACTAAAGGTGGGAAGCATTTCTGGACGTAAAGTGCAAAGATACAAGAGAAGCCTGGGATTACTTCTTGAAAAAATAAACATGGCCAATGCTCCCGAATTAGAGTAAGTCGGGTCGAAAACGGGGGGTCTATTGCGATTGTGAGATGTCATAAAAAAAAGTAGTGTTTCCTATGCCTAAATGTCGTCGAGAGGAAAACAATCCAAAAATATCTAGAAAATAGAACAGGATAAAAGACAACAAAAAAGAGAAGAGATTCGTAACCAGTGGAACAGTAAAATGTTGAATAGAAAGATGATAGGGGAGGGTTAGCCAGTCAAAGCACGTGAGTAGTCTGATTCAGAAAAAGATCGGCCAGAGTTAGCAAAAAAAACAACTGCGACGACACCCGACAGATACAACAACACAAAAATGAATTTCCATCAACCAGTTGACGAACCAGAAAGTATGGACTACGAAGAATCTAGACCAGATTTACGTACATCTCCCACACTGGAAACTAGTCCAAGGATAAGATAATTTCTCCAATAAAGGATAAAGATCGACAACCAATCAACAATATTATGGTACAGAACGAATGACCTGGGAAACCTACGAGATGCATTGATTTTCAAGCCTGAACGAAATGAAGTCAAAAATATGATTATTCAAATCAAAGACCTCACCAACTCGACCCCCTTTCCACATCTAATATCGAGAGAATAAATTAACTATACTGGAAGCGATGCAACCAGTGGAATGACGGTTGGTCGAATACAAAGATCAAATTTCCCAAACTGAGGACACATATTCCGTACTCAAGAAGAAACAACTATTCCTTGAGTATCATCCTTCGTCGGACGAGGATAAAAATTGACCAGAAGATTTGATGGCTCAATCGAAAGCAGTAGTAACTCAAGCACCATGAAAACCAAGTGTCCCCACCAATAAATTCAAAATGGGATTCAATCTTATCCCCATCTACGAAGGAGAAAAATACCAAAACGCCATTGGTTTGTATGTGAATTTTTTTGGGATGCAACTGATATTACAGACGAAGATAAGAAAATGGAACAATTTAGAGATGTGTTGCGCCAGCACGCCTTAACCTGGTTCATGAACTACACTAAAAATCAAACTCGTTCAAAGGTAGAAATAAATAATAGTTTTCTAACATTCTTTAAAATCCATGATATCATGCATCTAACAACGCAAACGTTAAAAGAAATCAAGCAAATACCAGGTGAGTCGGTAAGAGAATATGACAAAATATTTAAAGATATCTTAAGTCAAATTCTGTTGATGATCGACCAAAACCTGCTAGTCCAGTGGTATGTAGTTGGGATACTTCCAAGAATCAGATCTCCATTATGCCTATACGAGATAACCAACTGCGAAGACATGTTACAAAAGGCACAATGAGTTGATTCAGATGACTATAGCCCATCGAGTTCCTTGATGATGGAAAGACTCGAGGAAATATAGAAAATTTTCAACAAACTATCAAAAACTTAACCATCCAACGCAATGCAATATGCTGCACCACATGCACAGGGGGAAACCACACAAAATATAATTGTCCCCTAAATGAGCGCACGCAAAAAACAAACGTCCATTGAGTACAAGCCCATAAATACTATAACATATGTGAATTCCTATCTGATCATAACATACAATATTGTCCACACAATCTAAAAAACACAAAGTGGTGCCAAATTTGTGAAGCTTTCGATCATTGAACGTCAGAATGCCACCTAAATGTGAGAAATCAAAATAATATACGAACCATCTACCACACAAAAACCACCAACCAAGAAAACAACTATGGTCGAAGAGATGATTACTTCGGTGGTCTTGGTCGAGGTTGAGGAGGTCGACGCATATTTGGTGGTCGTGGTCGAGGACATGTACGACCATTCTGTGCTAATTGCTAGAAAAATGATCATGACAATGCAGATTGTCCTATAAAAGGTAGGATTGATCTGAATGTATGCAACATATGTGGGCATTAGAGATCACTCCCTAGAAGACTTCCCGATAGTACTCGAAAATATTATACCTAGAAAAATGGTGAATCTATTACACGCAATATCTAAAGAAAAGGTGAGGAAATCCAAAAACTTACATATTGTTACAAGGTCGGGAACTGGACGCAACATCCATACTCCACCACAAAACTACCAAAGAAAAAAGACTAACAACTTCCCAAATCCAGATAAAGAAGAACAAATAATGAGAGAAGCTCTTAAATTCTTCAGGAATGCCACAAAAGATCAACAAAATCGCAGAAGTCGAGATGAAGACACCATCCAGGATTTTTTGCAACTACTCAAAGAAAAACAATCGATAGGTAGGCTATTGGACCTACTCAACATACTGCGAGAATACAAAGATGGTCAGAAACCAACCGAGGATGCAAATCATCTCTCTTATAATAGAAAACATTATGATCCATGAGTTGACTTGGAAATCAAAGGAATGATGATCAATCAGGTGGTAGTTGATTTTGGCTCACAAGTTAATATTTTACCACGAGAAACATGGGTACGAATGGGTTGACCTAACCTAGCACCCACGATGAATTATCTTAAGTTAGCCGATTAGAGATTAATAGAACCAATTGAAATACTGAGAAATGTTGACACACAAATTATGGGAATACTGACTTCGATCGACTTTGATGTGATCAACCTTGTCAAAAGAATGCCAACATACACAGTTCTTGTCGGTCAGCCATGGGGTCAACGAATGAAAGAAACTATCTCCCTCGAAAGAGATAGAATGAAATTAAAAGGAAGTGGGAGAAAAATAATTATTCCCCTGGATACAAAGGAAGGAAAACCATGGATGGAGTCATGGGATGAATATCAAGATGCCAGATGTTTATATCAGATAAATAATGAACAAAAATATTATATAGAACCGACCGCAGAAGGAGAAATTTTGAGAGAATCTCCCATGACGGTCGAACATAATTTCGACTCCACCTTATGCAAATGGAAAATAGATAACTATGAAGCACATGAAAAAAACTGATGGTTTATCGAAGTTATTCAAAAGAAACATATTAATACATGCCATTGAATCCAGGATGTATTAAAAGTTTATGAAAAAATATCTCGAAAAACTCTCTCTCTCATTCCAACGGACATTCAGATAAACAAACCCTTGTGATACAATGAACAACATACCCCTTCGACTCACGTGGAAGAGGTAGAAAAATACATAGGAGAGAAAGGAAGAACACAAAGTATTGTGGAAACTTTCACAGGTCATGCTGGAAGATTGATGCAGACCCCCTACTCTCCCCCGGCGCTGCACGACCTCCTAGTCTAGGATCAACCGACTTTAGGAGATGAATCAACTCACTAGTTCATGCTAAACCTCTTATATCTTCTCCACAGGTCAAATTCCTAACTATCGGGTGCAAAATCCCCTTTTTGAGAGTTTCTGAGTACCCACAGAGTCCTCCATGTGACCCTGGTCGAAAACCGTGGGTTTAAACCTTCGTTCCCCACGCACTTCGGGACTTCGAGCTTCAACTATTTTGGATGCAATTGATTCCTTTTTACCCAAGCTCCAGACTCATAAAATCACCGGACTAGATCTACGACCCATGCTTCTTCAACAACCGAGGACTGTGATCTACTTCGGGACTCCGAATCCGGGAGTTCTGAGTGTTCCAACCACCCCTTTTTCCCAGAGTGACCCTTACCTGGAGTTTCAGATCAAGTGCCATGTGCTCTTCTTGATCGATGGTTGAGATCCATCCTTGACCCTTCTTCAGAAGACTTATATTCAACGCCCCTCTGTGTTCTTTCTCCTAGAGTATCAATCCTCCTAAGTGACAGATCATCCACCACACGTCTTGTTCCAATGGATGAATCTGATGAACTCTGATGCTCCAACCTTCGAGAGTTCTCATGCCTTCACTCTTCAATTCTTCCAGAGTGACTTTCCTCCGGAGTAAATATCCATTCTCCACGTATTTCGATAATGAACAACTAAGATGATTCCTTACCTTTGGAGCTTTAGAAGACTTTGGATCAACGCTCCACTTCCTCCTCTCCTTTCCTCTGGAGTTCGCACTTCCGGACTCCATGATCTGCTAACGCATGTCCCTCTCAGATTGACGACCATGATTTAATTTGACAATTCGGTCTTCGGGAATTTTGGCTTCACTACTCTCATTTTATTCCAGAGTACTCTTCTCCCAGAGTACATGAATCTCCCCTTGCGTGTCCTTCCTAGATCCAATGATCCAAATCCACTTCATCCTTCATGACTTCAGGAAGCTTACACTGTGCTCCACGCAAATCTTCTGGATCTTTACCCCCCAGACTCTATGATCTGCTGCCACTTATCCTCCTTGATACCGACGACTAGGATTTACTTCATAGCTTCAGGACTTGGAAATCCCACTCTCTAAACACTTTCACACCTCCAAATACCCGAAGTGCTTAAGGGCTCCAAGTTTAAACCTAGTAAAACTCTCCTAGATCTGACGAATGTCAGTGACCCCAAATTCCTCCGAAGGGATCTCAACCTTAAATTCACGAACTTCAAAAGATCTCTCCCTTTCTGCTGAATCTCTGTCGCTATCTCTCCTGAGCTTGATTCCTCTGAGTATTTTGGCCTCCAACGAACTCCTTGTGATCCTGGAATCTTTGAAAAAGTTTGGACTTAGATATTTATTCAAAATAAATCTTAATACGCACTTCTTGCGCTTCACAGTCTTGATCTCTCAACACTTAGTCGATTCTTGACCCTGTGCACTCCTTGCAACACTCGATCTAAGTTTCTCGTGATCCCTCTTGAGTTTCTCTGAGTCATATCTAGACCCCGTCGACACACACCTTGTAGAAAATATGCACTCCTTGCATCCGAGCTCTCATAAGAGAAACAATTGAAACTTATATAATACCTCATAGATTCATATAATCAACTATGAACAACACACATAGAACATATCATTCATTCAAATACACACCGAAATGAACATCGTCCAAGCATTTGGATCAATTTCTGTCTGTTCTATTCATTCATGAAGTAATTACAGAAGTTACACAGTTCTTCACTGTCTTCAGACTCTCTATGTCTAACTGCTACATCTAACACTTCTTACTCCTTACTTCTACAATTCCATTCTTCCAATACAATACAGAGAAAACCTATCTAAAGAGTGGCTTCTCGATCTCTTCTCCATTCTATCTGAATTCTATCCCATCATTGTTTTAGCAATTACCTACTTAGTCCTATTACAATAAATGTGAGTTATTAGCATATAAGAGCTGGCACTCTATCTCTGTAACACCTTACAGTTGTTTAAGAATTTACAACATCCTTCCATTATCAGGCGGTGACCCGACTTTACAAACAAGGTCTTTCAATACAATATTTCCAAAATATCTCAACAACACACTCCTGCTTTTGTTTAATTATGATTTGAATTTTTTGTGCGTTGAGGTGTCGAATTATACCTCCACCCTCGACCTCTTTCACTTTGATGGCGATGATCCTGCATCATACTCCTCCGACTAAAATGTTCATGGACTCCTGTTCATGAGCTCCTGCACTATCTTTCCATGTTTCAAAATGTCAGGTTTAGTGGCCCAACTCGAAACTTCCACTGGGTGATCTTTCCACTTCACCAAATATTTAGGATACATCTTCCTCTTGGTCTTTTTTCCAACCCTATGATATAAGATTTTCTCCATATGAGGTTTTTATGCTATGGGCATCTATCTTTCCCACTGAATCTCCTTTTGGTCATCTGGTTCTCCTGCATCATCTCTCCTGTAAGGATACAGGTCTGCAACATTGAATATCAATGATTTTCCAACATTGTCTGGCAACTCAATCTCATAAGAATTGGTTGCAAATTTATCAAGGATCCTACATGGTCCTATATTATTCATCTTCAACTTGTTCTATGTTCCCCTTGGAAACCTTTCTTTTCTCAAATGTGCTAAAACTTCATCTCCAACTTCAAATTGAACTTCTCTTCTTTTTTGGTCCACTCCGTTCTTGTAATTTTTTCTGTTGTCCTGTAGCTTCTCTCTGACTTGATCATGAAGTCTCTGCATCTCTGTAGAAAAATATTCTGCTCCAACACTTCTAAAATCATCTCGATTAAAATCTCTCAATTCTATAATCCCTCTCGACTATATTCCATACACTATCTCGAATGGAATTTTCCCAGTGCTTCTTTTTACCAAATAGTTAAATGCAAATTCTTCATGTGCCAGAATCTGATCCCACTGACAGCCCTACTCAGTGACTAAACTCCTTAATAAATTTCCCAGACTTCTGTTCACCACTTTAGTCTGCCCATATGTCTAAGGGTGATATGATGAACTGAAGGACAAGTTTATCCCCAACTTCTTCCATAGAGTTCTCCAAAAGTGTCCTACAAACTTTGTGTCTCTGTCTGAGACTATGCTTCTGGGCAACCCATGTAGTCTCACAAATTCCCTGAAAAACAAATTGGCTATGTGTGTAGCATCACTTGTTTTCTGACATGGTATGAAATGTTCCATCTTGGAAAATTTGTCTACCATAACAAATATGGAATTACTTCCCTTCTGGGTTCTAGGTAATCCCAATACAAAATCTATACTAATTGCATCCTAAGGCCTTTTTGGAATAGGAAATGGTTGATACAAACCAGTGTTCTGCTGTCTCCCTTTCGCATACTGGAAAATTCTACATTTGTTCACAAATTCCTTTACTTGGGTCCTCGTACATGGCGAGTAGTATGAATAACTTGGTTGTGCATAGGTTTTATCATGACCAAAATTTCCAACCAAACCTCCACTGTGTTTCTCTTTCAACAGGTTGTCTCTCATAGAGCATGTTGGTATGCACAATTGGTTTCCCTTGAACAATAATCCATCCTGGATCAAATATTTTGTCCATGGGCTTATGTCCCCCCAAAAAGAGTTTTCACATGCCTCATAAGCCTCCTTAAAACCTGGATCTTCTTGGTACATTTCCTTAAGGTGTTCAAACCCTAAGGTATTCAACTGGAATTCCTGTATAATCAAACTCCTCCTGCTCAAAGCATATGCAACTTTGTTGGCACTTCCAAAAATATGTTTAATGACAAAAGTAAAATTCTACATGAATTCTACCCACTTAGCATGCCTCTAATTCAACTTGTCTTACCTAGTGATATATTGTAAATCTTGATTATCATTGTACAAGACAAATTATTTTGGAATTAGATCATGCCTCCACTTCTTCAAAGCTTGAATCACTTCATAAAACTCTTTGTCATATGTGGAATAATTTTTCTTGGTGTCATTCAGTTTCTCACTGAAATAAACAACTAGATTATTATCTTGACTCAAGACGGCTCCAATAGCTACTCCACTTGCATCACACCTTACTTGAAATGTTTTCCCAAAATCTGGTAAGACCAGAATTGGTTTTCCTGTAATCTTCTCCTTCAACACTCTGAAGCTTTTCTCAACCTCCCCTGTCCAATTAAAAGACTTGTGTTTTTTGTTCACAGTATCTAGTATGGGTGTACATATACCACTGAAATTTCTGATAAATTTCTTATAAAAACTTTCTAACCCATGAAATCTTCTCACTTCAAATATTCTTCTAGGAGATGACCAATCTCCGATTTCTTTCACCTTCTCTAGATCCATCTTCAATTCATTTGAAGAGATAAAAAAACCCAAGTATATGATTTCTGTCTTCATAAACGAGATTTTCTTTAAGTTTATCAACAACTTTTCCTGTTGCAATCCCCTCATCACTAATTTCAAGTGTTTTAAATGTTTTTCCTCTGTTTTACTGAAGATTAGTATATCATCCAGATATACAATCACAAATTTACCTATGAAGTCTTTCAACACTTCATTCATCAATCTCATAAATGTGCTTGGGGAATTTGTCAACCCAAATGGCATGATTAGCCATTCAAACAAACCTTCATTTGTCTTGAATGATGTCTTCAATTCATCTCCTTCTCTCATTCTTATGTGATGATATCCACTCTTCAAATCTATTTTTGAAAAATAGCTTGCTCCACTCAAGAAATCCATCAAATCATCCATTCTTGGAAAAGGGAATCTATACCTGATGGTGATCTTTTTGATGGCTCTAGAATATATATAGATTCTCCATCCTCCATCCTTCTTTGGACTCAACACAGTTGGTACTGCACATGGGATTAGAATTTCCATTACTAAACCTTTATCCAACAACTCCTGGACTTGATTGTTGACCTCTTCATTCTCTCAAGGTGTCAACCTATATGCTACTTTGTTTGGAAAACTGGCCCCTAGAATAAGGTCAATGTGATGGATGATACTCCTAATAGGTGGTAATGAGTGAGGTAACTCATCCACTACTATGTCAGAAAAATTCTCTAACAGTTCCTGGATTTATTCAGATAAATCATCCATAGAAGTATTTATAAGGATAACCCTTGGCTTCCTTACTACAACAAACTACATCTCTTGTTCCTTCTTAACCTCATTCAAGAGTTCCTTCCCATTCATGAGAAGTATACATGAAATAGATTCCTTTTTTGGTTCCTTGTCTTGTATTGGCAGAAACATGTGTGTTCTATCATTCTTCTCTAGGGTGTAAGTATTTTTCCTCCCATCATGAATGAAATTTATATCAAATTTCCATGGTCTCTCCAACAAGATATGACAAACATCCATAGGAATTACATCACATAAATCTCATCTTTATAGCCTCGTAGTTTAAATTCAACTTTGCATTGTTGATTTAACATTACTTGATGTCCTTTCTGCAACCATGACACCTTGTACGAGCTTGGGTGTGCAGTTGTATCCAACTCCAGTTTCTCCACCATCTATGTGGATACTAGATTATGAGTGCTCCCATTGTCTATAATAATCTTGCAAACTCTGTCCTTTGTTTTGCAAGCAGTCCTAAACAAATTCGTTCGTTGAACTGGTTCTTCTACCTCCTTCTTTGGATTTAAAAGAACTTTCCTCACCATAAGGTTTCTCCCTCCTTCTGCTTCCTCTGCTTCCACATTCTTTCGATCTTCAAAAATGTGTGCTTCTCCTCCTCCTTCTTTCTTTCTCTTCGGACATTCCCAAGACATGTGTCCTGTCTTTCCACATGCATAAAATCTGACTTCATCTCCTCTGCCTCTTCCTCTTTTTCGAGGAAAAGAGTTTCTTCCTCCGTGCTGTCCTTCCTTAGAAATATCCCCTTTTTAGGGTGATTATGATACTTTCCAGTCTCTTTCTTTGGTTTCTGAAACTTCTTAGGTAGTTCCCCTGCCTTTGCTTGGAATTCCTCCCCTATTTCTCTCGCTTTGTATTCTGGCCAACTTCTCTTCAACTTTCAAGGCTACTTGATAAGCATGTTGGAAATATTGTCATTGATGTCAATAGTTAAAGTGATGATCTGTAATGATGAAGTACATCAGATGAGATTGTCATTGATGTCAACAGTTGAAGTGATGATCTGTTGTTAAATGATAGATGAAATTATCATTGATGTCAACAATATATCAGTCGACAAGAAGATAAAAAATGCAGAGATCGATAAACGCAAGCTCAGGAGGAAGAGAGAACATGCAGCCAAAAGATCAAAACTGTCTACAGGTATATCAGTTAGAAAAATATGTCAAACTGTGTGGAGAGATAGAGAACGCAAGCTCATGAGGAAGAGCGAACAACATAATCGAATTGTATGAAGATCAAAGCTTAGAAGTACAGAAGTATTTCATGCCTATTGTTGATCATGATAGGATCAACAATGATTCATTGATCAAAATATATGGAGGAAGAACATATTGTAGAGATGTTGTCGGGATTAGTGAAAAGATTGAACAGTTGATCAATGCACATAAATGGTGAGAGGCTTCAACAGTCGTCCGATCAGAGTGAGAAGCTCAACAACCGTCCAATCAAGAATTTGACCGTGAGCTTGAGAATCATAAAAGGATCGTGACCATCATGTTTAGAGCAATGTGGGTCCTCAATCCGACGAGAGTGGAATATCGGATATCGGGAAATCAAGAGTCGAAAGAAGGGAGGTTCTCTAACGTCTGAAATACCAAAACACAAAATTGCGATTAGATCCAAACCATTGGATCGAGGACTAATCTGAGCCGTCGATCGAACATGAAATGAACTTGCGAAATCATGATTTGTGAAGTCATTCTCGACCGCCAGATCATCCGAAAAGATCATAGCTATTGATCATTCCGAAAAGATCACAATCGTTGATCGTACCAAAAGGATCATAGCCATTGATTGTTCCAAAAGCATCGGGACCGTCTGTTGTCTACGGGCACGTGGAATTGGATCAACGAATTTGGGGATTCGTGATTCAGAGAAACAATGACGAGATTTGTTTGAAATCCTGAAATACGAAAATGTGAAACACTCAACCTTGGGTCATAACCCGTGGTCACGAGAAGGGGAGGAGCTAGTGCAACTAAGCTCTATTTCGATGATTACGACATGGAGTGTCGAGACTCTTCATCACAAGATTTATGAAATGCGAAATCCCGATAGAAATTGTGGGCCGTCGGATCTGGAAAACGTTGGAGGGTCGTTGGATTGAACCAAGGAAAAATGACACAACAGACCACGTCAGCTAAGGACATGTGGAATACTCAGACATTGACAAGTGTCAAGTTGATATGGAATTACAGGCACGTGTATATCACGTATATGAATGACACGTGGAAGCTAATAGGATTGTGACATGTCATCAAGTGACATAAGCGTTTACGTCACCCCAGGAGTCTCACTTCAGAGTTTTTCATTGTAAGCAAAAAATCTAGTGTCCGGAAGTCCAGAACTCTGAAACTCTGAAAGGGACACATGTCAAGTGATTTAAAGTCACTAGGAGTTGAACTGTTGGAGGTCACAAAGATTCGAAGGCAAAAAGATGAAATCCCAACAACCACACATCTCAATGCCTGATTAAAACACAGTCGTTCAATTAAGGAAAGAAGGAATCATATTAAGGTTTAAAGTGGACCGTTGATATCTTCCATGGAAGAGACATGAACCGTCTGATCGTATTGGCGATATCGCAACCTAGATTTTTGTAAGGAGAAGTGTCTCGAAGTCTTGAAGGTCTAAGTGGAGAAATACTGTCAGCCATCTATCTAGATACATGATTAAATCATAGCCGTCAGAATCAACAGTAAAAGGATGAGTGTAAGATTAAATATGACCGTTGATCTATTTCCGCAACTTCAAATGTGAGCCATCCAATTGTATCGACGATATCATTTCGATAGTTTTGACATGTTGTGAGTCATGAAGACCTGATGGGAAAAACGTTGAAACTCCGTTAGTCGTTCTTCCCATCAAAGAACGAATCATGACCATTGATTTAATAAAGTGCTCATGCGATCGTCACATCTAACATGAGGTCACTGCCGTCGGTCATATGGTCTAGAGATTTTAAAGGAACATAATGTAAGTTGCTTATTTGGTAAAGCTCGTGGTTCTGTGACGCATGGTTATATGAAATGGTTTGAAGGAAGCACTTCCACGAAATTGGTCTCTGTGAAGTAAAAGAGATTTGATATCGAGTATAAAGGATTAAATTGATCCATGACTGTGATCAATTTATGAAAAACCTTCACGGTATAATGAACCGATACACAGTCATTATTAAAAGAGAATAAATCATGAAAATATGAATAAAGAATAAAAAGGAAAAATGATATTAATTAAGGTTTAGATTATCATTTTAAATGAAAAGGTACAATGGTTCAAATAAAGGGACACGATGTTATAAATTTCACACCTATTTGAAGATTATATAAACGAGAAAAAGTGGTGAGAAGATAATGTCTCTGTGGTTCATATTAGAATATAAAAAATAGGAGTAGAGTCCAAGATGAAGAAATGTTCATTCTAAGGTGCTTGTTAATGTCTTATTGAAGATCAAGAGCAGAATAAGACAGAGCAACAATTATGCAATCCATTACTTGATATAGAACATCATACAAGCAAAGGTTGTAGCAGATGAGTAGAAATTACAACAATGGCTGCATGAGTCAAATTCAGTGAAGTACAAAAGAGATTGTATTGCAATATAAAATAAGGGTGGTTGGGTGGTGCAAGGGCAGGTTGGTTCTTGCAGAGGGAGTTGGATCTTCCTTGTCAGTTGTAGCTGACTAAACCGGGGGTCGAAGCCTCCTACCAGTTGGTGCTGGTGAACAGAGGGAGTTGGTGCTTCCTTGTCAGTTGTGGCTGACTAAACAAGGGGGTTGAAGCCTCCTACCAGTTGGTGCTGGTGATTGAGGGTGTGGGTGCATCCTTCCAGTTGTAGCTGGTAAATGGGGTGTGGCAGCATCCCTTCAGTCGTAGCTGAAGAAGCTTGGGGAATGTCTCTCCATCAAGTTGTAGCTTGAAAACAGTTTTGTAAAAGAACTTTTTATTAATGAGAAAAGACTTGGTGGTTTTCCTTGTTGGGTTCCACGATAAAATCTTGTGTTCATAAGGGTTTGTTGTTCATCATATATTTCTTAATTGAATAATTAATATGTGTTCTTAATATGGATGAAGATAAAAATAAAAAGTAGGCAATACTGATTCACCCCCCCCTCTCAGTATTGCTGTATATTTCCATCAATTGGTATCAGAGCAAGGTTCCTTTAAGCACAGTATAACAAACTGAAAGGAAGATCAAATTAAGCACACATGGATGCACAAAATATTTACAATGAGAATGGAACTCCAATACTTAGAAAAGAAGGATACATATTTTGGAATATAAGAATGGAAATTCATCTGAATGCATTGGGACATGATGTATGGAATTTAGTGATCACTGATTATTTCCCACCAAATAGAGTAAGGACTCCAGCTCAAAAGAAATCCAAAAAAATTAACTCAATGGTAATGAATACAATCCTTGATGGACTACCTGATGATGTTAAAGAAAATATAGGTGAATGTAACTCTGCAAAGGAACTTTGGGACAAGATAAAAGACCTCTACTCAGATGAGAAATCAAATTAAACATTTCAATCATAACAAAGTTCAGTGTACAACAATACTAGTAATGAAGACTCTTTTGAAAAATAGTCAGACATTGAAGTAGAAGTCAATCTGGAAGCTGAGCTTGAAAGTTCTTTGGACGAACTGAGAAAATATAAACAAGGGTGTAAACAACTAAAGGATCAACTTAATACTGTTGAAAAATTCAAGAAAGGGACTAAAGCCCTTGATAAAGTTCTCAGTTTACAAAGATTTCCCTCAAACAAATCTGACCTTGGATATGACCACACACACATAATTAAAGGATCATGCCCTATTACTCAGATTAATATTGAACATGACATGTCTAGTGATGATACCTCCAAAGAATCTACTCATCCTCCCAAGAAGATGTATCAAATCAAAAGAGAGGACTAGACCATCAATAAAGGTAAAGACTCTCCACAATCTTCCGATTGCAATAATATTGATATTGAATTCTCCCCTGTAAGTAGAGAAGAGGATTCAAATACAATAATGGAATGTTCTGTTATCATTTATCCCATGGAAGAAGAAGAAGAAAAACTATCAAAGGCCAAAGAAAAGGTTGATTGGAGTCTCTCTGAATACCTCTATCACCATAATGAATCAGACTATAGCTATCTTCATGACTACACTCAATAATTTCTTGAAAAGGGTCAAAATCATGTCTTGGAAATAAAGAAAATGCTCAAGGACAGTACAAAGATAATATAAGAGTAGGAAAATCAGTTAGAAGACAAAGAAGAGGATATCAAGAGACTGAAAAATGAAACCAGTCAAGCAAAAGAAGAAAAGAAGGAAGATGATGTCTCAAGCAAAAACCTTGCAGATCTAAAAAAACTAAGGGAAAGCTATGTCAATCTTAAAATCCAACTTGAAGAAGCCAAAAGGAGAGAAGAGGTAGTAAGGAACCAGTTGGAAAAAAAGGAAGAATCTTGTCATAAGATGGAAGAAGAAGTTGTGAATCTTAGAAAGAAGGTTGAGATGTTAGACACCCAAATCAAGTTCTTGAACAACTCCATGACCCTGGATGAGATCTTGGATAGTCAGGGATCACCATATGAAAAAAACGATCTTGACCACAACAAGGAAGAAATTAGTAATCTCAAGAAACCTGATGCAAGTCCTTCATTTGTAAAAAGTGAAGATAGGTCTGATGCAAGTCTTTCTTTAATAAAAAGAGAAAGCAAGTATGATGCGGGTTCTTCATGTTCAAAGAATAAAATAAACACTACAAAAATTATAAGATCAGATCAAGGAAGACATCCATAAGCTACTCATACACCTCAAAACAAGTTTAGAAGAGAGACACCTTCATGGATGAATCAAATAAGGTATGAGAGTGTCTTTAACAGTTATTGTTTTTCTTGTAATGAATATGGTCATAAAGCCTTGGATTTTAGGCATCATGGAAAAAAAGTCTGTAGGTTCAACAATAGTATAATATGTTGGAGCTGCAATAATGTTGGCCATATTGCTTCACATTGTTACACTATGAGATGCTATAGTTGTGGTGGATATGTCCACAAATCCTATAACTACTGGAACTCAAGAAGACAACCAATAAGAAATGCTTCACACAATATGACAACAAGAGTAAATAAGAAGACATGGAAAAGAAAATCTAAAGTAGCAAACAAGAAAGACGAGCAAAATATTGTTCCTGAAATTGATGAAGTTAATGAGAGGAGTTTGGAGGATGAAACTACTAATAAGGAATATTCTCAAGACAAGAATAAATAAGATTCTGGTGCACATAATAATGATGTTGATGATGAATCTCCAACGATAGAACAACAAAAACAATTGAGTGATGATTACATCAGAAATATTTCAATCCTATTTTAAATGGTACACTAAAACTCCTTCCAAAAGAAAAAATTAAAAAAAAAGGGGATCTCTCTTCAAGAAAGCTGTAAAGACTATGCTTAATGAAGCAAATTATCTGATGGATATTCCATCAATTAGTATTGATATTGGAGGAAAGTTATAAGAAAATAAGTACTCATATTGAATAGAGGTTATCTCAGGATTAATATTAGTAAAACTCTTTGTGAACCCTGTTTTGGAAGAGCTCATTTGGTAAAATACTTCAAAGTCTTTGGATGTAAGGGTTACATCAAAAGGCGTGATGATAATTTCGAAAATGTGATGCTAGATCTGATGAAGGTATCCTTCTTGGATATGCTTCTACCAAGAAAGCATACATATGCTACAATCTTAGGATACATAATATTGTTGAGAGTACATATGTCAAGGTGGATGATATAAAAACAAATTAGTATCCTAGTTAGAGATCGATGAGAATCAATGGGAAGATCCAAGAGTTGATTGAATAAAATGAGCTACAATTGCGCAGTGTTCGAGTAGGACAACGACATCTGCAGAAGAAACATTTTGATTCTATACATGACATCCTGTATAGATAACAAGAGGATAAACTCTGGAAAAAAAATCTACTCCTTTAGAAACAGAGTGGGAGAACAGTCAGTAAAAAATCAAGGGAAGTAAAAAGGTAACTGGATTAAGTTTTGAAAAGACTCTATCACTACAAAAATTTGTATCAAGAAGACTACTCATATGAAACACAAAAATACCAAGCAACTGAGATAAGAAGTTAGTAAATTAACATGGGAAGAAACCTTATCAGGAAGGGCTACCTTTTCAGAAACAAAGGGGGAGTCATTCAGCTATGACTGGCAGAACATGTCTGTAGGAAGAGTTACCAAAGTCAGTCTGGTCAGTAACATACAGATATTACCACATGTGGCAAATATTTTGCAAAAAACCTTAAAACAAATATGTATTGAATATCTCAGGGGGAGATAGCAATCGATGGTAGAAGGACTCATTCAGTTATGATAGAAAAAGGTTGATTGCAGGACAAGTTATCAGTGGTCAGACAAGTACTTATACAGATAGATCATAGGAGAAGAAACCCTTTTCCATTGATGTCAAAGAGGGGGAGAAACTTCATAAAAGGAAAACTTCATAAGAGGAAAGCATCAACACAGGGGGAGTTTTGTATATGAAGTTAGTGTGTTGCCCTTAATTACAAAGGGGGATATTGTTGGAAATATTGTCATTGATGTCAACAATTGAAGTGATGATCTGTAATGATGAAGTACATCAGATGATATTGTCATTGATGTCAACATTTGAAGTGATGATCTGTTGTTAAATGATAGATGACATTGTCATTGATGTCAACAATATATCAGTCAACAAGAAGATATAAAATGCAGAGATCAGTAAACGCAAGATTAGGAGGAAGAGAGAATAGGAAGTCGAAAGATCAAAACTGTCTACAGGTATATCAATCAGCAGAAGATGTCAAACTGTGTGGAGAGATAGACAACACAATCTCATGAGGAGGAGAGAACAACAGAAGCAAATTGTATGAAGATCAAATCTCAGAAGTACATAATTATTTCATGTCTATTGTTGATCACGATAGGATAAAAAATGATTCGTTGATCAAAAGCTATGGAGGAAGAACAAATTGTAGAGATGTTGTCGGGATTAGTGAAAAGATTGAATAGTTGATCAATGCACATAAATGGTGAGAGACTTAAACAGTCATCCCATCAGAGTGAGAAGCTCAGCAACCGTCCGATCAAGAAGTTGACCATGATCTTGAGAATCATAAAAGGATCATGACCATCGAGTTCAGAGAAACGTGGGTCATCGATCCGATGAGAGTGGAATATTGGATATCGGGAAATCAGGAGTCGAAAGAAGGGAGGTGCTCTAACGTCTGAAATATCGAAACACAAAATTGCGATTAGATCCAGACCATTGGATTGAGGAATAATTTGAGTTGTCGATCGAACAAGAAATGAACTTGCGAAATCACGATTTGCGAAGTCATTCTCGACCGTCAGATCATCCGAAAATATAACAGCCGTTGATCATTTCGAAAAGTTCATAGCCATTGATCGTACCAAAAGGATCATAGCCATTGATCATTCCGAAAGCATCGGGACCATCCGTTGTTGGTGGGCACATGGCACTGGATCAATGAATTTAGGGATTCATGATTCGGAGAAACAATGACGAGAGTTGTTTGAAATACTGAAATGCAAAAATGTGAAACACTCACCCCTAGGTCATAACCCATGGTCATGATAAGGGGAGGAGCTAGTGCATCTAAGCTCTATTTTGGTGATCATGACATGGAGTGTTTAGAACCTTCATCACAAGATTTCCGAAATGTGAAATCGCAATAGAAATTGTGGGCCTTTGGATCTGGAAAATGTTGGAGGGTCGTTGGATTGAACCAAGGCAAAATGACACAGTAGACCACGTCAGCTAAGGAAACGTGGCATACTTAGACACTGACAAGTGTCAAGTTGATATGGCATTAGAGGCACGTGTATATCGCGTATATGAATGACACGTGGTAGCTAATAATATTATGACATGTCATCAAGTGACGTAAGCATTTACGTCACCCCTAGGAGTCTCACTTCGGAGTTTTGCATTGTAAGAAAAAAATCTAGTGTCCAGAAGTCCCAAACTCTGAAATTCCAAAAGGGACATGTGTCAGGTGATTTACAGTCACCAAGAGTTGAACTGTTGGAGGTCACAAATATTCGAAGGAAAAACGCTGAAGTCCCAATAGCCACACATCTCAACGCCTAATTAAAACATAGTTGTTCAATTAAGGAAAGAAGGGATCAGATTAAGGTTTAAAGTGGACCATTGATCTCTTCCATGGAAGAGACGTGAAACGTCTGATCGTATCGATGATATTGCAATCGAGAGTTTTGTAAGGAGCAGTGTCTCGAAGTCCCGAAGGTCTAAGTGCCAAAATCCCGTCAGCTGTCTATATGGACACATGATTAAATCATAGCAGTCAGATTCAACAATAAAAGGATGAGTGTAAGATTAAAGATGACCGTTGATCTATCTCCGCAACTTTAAATGTGAGTCATCCAATTGTATTGACGATATCATTTTGGGAGATTTGACATGTTGTGAGTCACGAAGACCCGATGGGAAAAACGTCGAAACTCCGTCAGCTGTTCATCCCATCAGAGAACAAATCGTGACCGTTGGTTTAATAAAACACTCATGCGCTCATCACGTCTAACATGAGGTCACCGCCGTCGGTCATATGGTCTGGATATTTTAAAGGAACATAATGTCAGTTTCTTATTTGGTAAAGCTTGTGGTTCTATGACGCACAGTTATATGAAATGGTTTGAAGGAAGCACCTCCACGAAATTGGTCTATGTGAAGTAAAAGAGATTTGATATTGAGTATAAAGGATTAAATTGATCCATGACTGTGATCAATTTATGAAAAACCTTCACGATATAATGAACTGATACAAAGTCATGATTAAAAGAGAATAAATCATGAAAAAATGAATAAAGAATAAAAAGGAAAAATGATATTAATTAAGGTTTAGATTATCATTTTAAATGAAAAGGTACAATGTTTCAAATAAAGGGACACAAATTTTTAAATTTCACACCTGTTTGAAGATTATATAAACGAGAAAAAGTGGTGAGAAGATAGTGTCTCTGTGGTTCATATTAGAAGATCAAAAATAGGAGCAGAGTCCAAGGTGAAGAAATGTTCATTCTAAGGTGTCTATCAATGTCTTATTGAAGATCAAGAGCAGAAGAAGATAGAGCAACAATTATGCAATCCAATACTTGATATAGAAGATCATACAAGCAAAGGTTGCAACATACAAGTAGAAATTACAGCAATGGCTGCATGAGTCAAATTCAATGAAGTACATAAGATATTGTATTGCATTATAAAATAAGGGTGGTTGGGTGGTGGAAGGGCAGGTTGGTGCCTGCAGAGGGAGTTGGAGCTTCCTTGTCAGTTGTAGCTGACTAAACAGGGGGTCGAAGCCTCCTACCAATTGGTGCTGGTGAACAGAGGGAGTTGGTGCTTCCTTGTCAGTTGTGGCTGAATAAACAAGGAGGTTGAAGCCTCCTACCTGTTGGTGCTGGTGAATGAGGGTGTGGGTGAATCATTCCAGTTGTAGTTGGTAAATGGGGTGTGGCAGCATCCCTTCATTCGTAGCTGAAGAAACTTGGGGAATGTCTCTCCATCAAGTTGTAGTTTGAAAACAATTTTGTAAAAGAACTTTTTATTAATGAGAAAAGAGTTGGTGGTTTTTCTTGTTGGGTCCCACGATAAAATCTTGTGCTCATAAGGGTTTTCTTTTCATCATATATTTCTTAATTGAATAATTAATATGTGTGCTTAATATGGATGAAGATAAAAAGAAAAAGTCGGCAATACTGATTCACCCCCCCTCTCAGTATTGCTGGATATTTCCATCAATTGGTATCAGAGCAAGGTTCCTTTAAGCACAGTCTAACAAACTGAAAGGAAGATCAAATTAAGCACACATGGATGGACAAAAGATTTACAATGAGAATGGAACTCCAATAATTAGAAAAGAAGGATACATATTTTGGAGTATATGAATGGAAAGTCATCTGAAGGCATTGGGACATGATGTATGGAATTCAGTGATGATTGATTATTTCCCACCAAATAGAGTAAGGAATCCATCTCAAAAGAAAGCCAAAAAAATTAATTCAATGGTAATGAATACAATACTTGATGGACTACCTGATGATGTCAAAGAAAATATAGGTGAATGTAACTCTGCAAAGGAACTTTGGGACAATATAAAAGACCTCTACTCAGATGAGAAGTCAAATGAAACATTTCAATCAGAACAAAGTTCAATCTACAACAATACTAGTAATGAAGATTCTTTTGAAAAATACTCAGACATTGAAGCAGAAGTCAATCTGGAAGCTGAGCTTGAAAGTTCTTTGGACGAACTAAGAAAATATAAACAAGGGTGTAAACAACTAAAGGATCAACTTAAGATTGTTGAAAAATTCAAGAAAGGGACTGAATCCCTTGATAAAGTTCTCAGTTTACAAAGATTTTCCTCGAACAAATCTGACCTTGGATATGACCACACACACATAATTAAAGGATCAGGCCCTATTACTCAGATTGATATTGAAGATGACATGTCTAGTGATGATACCTCCAAAGAATCTTCTCATCCTCCCAAGAAGATGTATCAAATCAAAAGAGAGGACTCGACCATCAATAAAGGTAAAGACTCTCCACAATATTCCGATTGCAATAATGTTGATATTGAATTCTCCCCTGTAAGTAGAGAAGAAGATTCAAATACAATGACAAAATGTTCTGTTATCATTTATCGCATGGAAGAAGAAGAAGACAAACTATCAAAGGCCAAAGAAAAGGTTGATTGGAGTTTCTTTGAATATCTCTATCACCATAATGCATCAGACTATAGCTATCTTCATGACTACACTCAAGAATTTCTTGAAAAGAGTCAAAAGTATGTCTTGGAAATAAAGAAAATGCTCAAGGACAATAAAAAGATAATATATGAGCAGGACAATCAGTTAGAAGAGAAAGAAGAGGAGATCAAGAGACTAAAAAATGAAATCAGTCAAGCAAAAGAAGAAAAGAAGGAAGATGATGTCTCAAGCAAAAACCTTGCAGATCTAAAAGAACTAAAGGAAAGCTATGTCAATCTTAAAATCCAACTTGAAGAAGCCAAAAGGAAAGAAGCGGTAGTAAGGAACGAGTTGGACAAAAAGGAAGAATCTTGTCATAAGATGGAAGCAAAAGTTGTGAATCTTAGAAAGAAAGTTGAGATGTTAGACACCCAAATCAAGTTCTTGAACAACTCCATGACCCTAGATGAGATATTGGATAGTCAGAGATCACCATATGAAAAAACTGGTCTTGGCCACAACAAGGAAGAAATCAGTAATCTCAAGAAACCTGATGCAAGTCCTTCATTTGTAAAAAGTGAAGACGGGTTTGATGCAAATATTTCTTTTATAAAAAGGGAAAGGAAGTATGATGCAGGTTATTCATGTTCAAAGAATAAAAGAAACACTACAAAACTTAGAATATCAAATCAAGGAAGACATCCAAAAGCTACTCATACACCTCAAAGCAAGTTCAGAAGAGAGACACCTTCATGGATGAATCAAAGAAGGTATGAGAGTGTCTTTAATAGTTATTGTTTTTCTTGTAATGAATATGGTCATAAATCCTTGGATTGTAGGCATCATGGAAAAAAGGTAGGTAGGTTCAACAATAGTATAATATGTTGGAACTGCAATCATGTTGGACATATTGTTGCACATTGTTACACTATGAGATGCTATAGTTGTGGTGGATATGGACACAAAGCCTATAACTTCTGGAACTCAAGAAGAAAACCAATAAGAAATGCTTCACACAATATGATAACAAGAGTAAGTAAGAAGACATGGAAAAGAAAATCTGAAGTAGCAAACAAGAAAGACGAGGAAAATATTGTTCCTGAAACTAATGAAGTTAATGATAGGAGTTTGGAGGATGAAAATACTAATAAGGAATATTCTCAAGACAAGAATAAAGAAGATTATGGTGCACATAATAATGACGTTGATGATGAATCTCCAACGGTAGAACAAAAAAAACAATTGAGTGATGATTACACCATAAATATTTCAATCCTATTTTAAATGGTACACTGAAACGCATTCCAAAAGAAAAAAAAAAAAAGGTGATCTCTGTCCAAGAAAGCTGCAAAGACTATGCTTAATGAAGCAAATTATTTGATGGATATTCCATCAATTAGTATTGATATTGGAGGAAATTTGTAAGCACATCAATACTCATATTGAACAGAGGTCAGCTCAAGATTAATAGTAGTAAAACTCTTTGTGAACCCTATTTTGGAAGAGCTCATTTGGTGAAATACTTCAAAGTCTTTGGAAGTAAGGGTTACATCAAAAGGAGTGATGAGAATTTAAAAAATGTGATGCTAGATCTGATGAAGGTATCCTTCTTGGATATGCTTCTACCAAGAAATCATATAGATGCTACAATATTAGGATACATAAGATTGTTGAGAGTACAAATATCAAGGTGGATCATATAAAAACAAATTGCTATCCTAGTTAGAGATCGATGAGAATCAATGGGTAGATCCAAGAGTTGATTGAATAAAATGAGCTACCATTGCGTAGTGTTCCAGTAGGACAACAACATCCACAAAAGAAACATTCTGATGCCATACATGACATCCTGTAAAGATAACAAGAGGAGAAACTCTAGCAGAAAAAGATACCCCTTTAGAAATAGAGGGGGAGAACAGTCAGTAAAAACTCAAGGGAAGTAAGAAGGTAACTGAATTAAATTTTGAAAATACTCGATCACTACAAATTGTTTTATCAAGAAGACTACTCATATGAAACACAAAAATCCCAAGCAACTGAGATAAGAAGTTAGTAAATTAACATGGGAAGAAACCTTATTAGGAAGGGATACCTTTTCAGAAACAAAGGGGGAGTCATTCAGCTATGACTGGCATAACATGTCTGTAGGAAGAGTTACCAAGTTCAGTTTGGTCAGTAACATACATATCTTACCATAGGTGGCAGATATTTTTCAAAAAACCTTAAAACAAAGATGTATTGAATATCTCAGGGGAAGATAACAATCAATGATAGAAGGAGTCATTCAATTATGACAGAAAAAGGTTGATTGTAGGAGAAGTTATAAGTGGTCAGACAAGTACTTATACAGACAGATCATATGAGAAGAATTCTGATTAAGGTTGGTTGTCATTGATGTAAACCCTTGAAGAAAGCCCCGTAGCACAAAGGTTTGGGTAATGGACCCAATATTATTTGATGTAAATATAACTCATTATTGTTTTTTCATGGTTGATAAGAAGTAAATATGGATGAACTCCAAAGTGGTCCCCTTATGGTGAAATCCCTCATGGGAAGACGCTTTGTGGAGTAAGAGAA